>CM032059.1:53772516-53966255 GCA_018831715.1 Matsumurasca onukii | reverse complement strand
AGCACTTCTTCTTATAAAAGTTGAAACTGTGTTGATTCCTAGTTCACTGTCAATTTGGATATTTCTTACGAACTAAGAAGATTTAGTAGCCATCCTAAGGACTTTATTTCGAAAAATTGCATTTTGTTTATCTTTTGGGCAGATAATATGAGTGCCCAGACCGGGCTTACATACATGAGGAGAGGCCGGAGGATTGTTTTGTAAATAAGCACACCACACGAATTTTAAATAGAAGATCTTCGGTTGGAAACAGTGAAGAAAGGCGGGAATGTGCTTGAGTTAATTTTGAATTTATGTGGTAATTCCAAGAAAGCTTTTGTCAAATAAACACCAAGGTACTTACGTCAGAGTTAAAACATGGCACAACATATCATTAAAATAAAATGATCTTTTCCTCCCCATGGAGTAAAAAATCAAATCAATACTTTATTTACCTGGCTGTACAAGTGACACCTTAGCACTGTCAATAAACTCCACGGGGCCGCCTGATTGACAGACATTATTATAAAGCGAGGTTTCGCGTTGTAATATATTCTTGCATCCTTGGAGAGGCCATACCTTACCAATCGCTATATTTCTGTCTCGGTCGCAATCAGAACCAAACCGACGTCTACTCGTCCAGCTAGAAGCTTTGAAAACTCTGGAACGACCCGGCTCGATTGAGATCTTCCGAGCAGTTGTGTTGATTTTTCTGGACCCTAGGTCCCCGCTGGGCGGATATTTACCCCCCGGAAAAAATCCTTTACAAAAAGCTTACATAATTTACATACAACGCAAGTAAATTTGAAAACACAACCATATTCCCCTAACAAAAATACAAACACAAATATAAATATACTGCTTAACTAATAACGAAAGTCAAAAGAACTATGACACATTTTTTACATTAAATATTTGCAAAATTGATTTTATACTTTAACATAAATATACTTAAAAAAGTACTAACACAAAAACATTCTATGTTATTTAGTTTAAAATACAAAAAATGTATTTACAGAAATGCAAAATATTCACCCTTTACTTAGTAAAAAAATAAACATAGCTACAATATTATTACTAATGTAAAACCCGTACACAATTAATTGTTTGTCATTCTGCTCTGAAAACAGCTGCTTTAGACACATGTTATGACGGTGCTAAAGTGTAACTTTTACAGCCAGGTAAATTAATGATCTTTTTGTGCCATGGACATCAGCTGGTTCAACGAGTTTGTTTTTGCTCTCGTGTCACTTTAGGACCTAGTGATGAAATATACTATTGTATGTTAACATTCTCGAAGAAAAGGTACAAACACAAAAACGTAAACAAAAAAAGGAAAACACACAGTACAATGTTAGATGTTTTGTATGTACGAGTAACAATACGGTATCCTAGTAACAATAACAATCATATGTTTGCTAAAGAAAATACAAAATATTGCGTAGCAAAACACAAAAGCAAATTACAATACAATGAAATTAAACATTCACACTCACTCACACTTACATCATTTCACACTCATTCCACATTCACACTTAACATCAGACCTGGCTTTAGCGGTGAAGGGGGTGGGGGGAATTAAAATTTGATTTAGAGAAATTAGTTGTCCGTAAGATCATCTATGAACTCATCCACCGAGTAATAAGCTTTGCTTAACAGCTACCGTTTTATTCGAGATTTGAAAGTTTTGGTACTTTCAATTTCTTTAAAATTTTAGGAAGGTGGTTGAAGAGTTTTATACCTACTTTATGGGTAGTTGTTTAAATTTAGATGTTCTATGTTGACAAATTTGCAAGTGGCTCTTTCCTCTTGTGTTATAATCATGAGTGATTTTAGATTGAACCAAGATTTTATTAGTTTTACAAAACAAAATCGCCTCTAGATATAGAGACAGGGAAGTGTCAACAAACCTATTCCTTGAAATATATCTCGATATGATTCCCTGAAACTTGCTTTTGAAATTTTCTAATAGCTTTAGCAGCTTAAAAAGCCTCTCAAGTTGAATTTTTGAACATCCTCCCCACAACCTTATTCCATATGACAGATGAGGGAAGATTTGTCCGAAATAAGCTATTCGAAGTTAAGCTAATACTTTAACTTAAGGTTAGTTTCGGGAGGTACAAGGCTTGTAAGTGTAAGTAAAGCATGAACAAAATTAATATGTAAAGCCCTAACGACAATGCTGAACGTTTTTAATGTCTGTTTTGTGATGGTTACCGTGCTACGCGTATTCAAGATTGCGATTTTTAATACTGAATTATAAATGCAGTTTAAAATTAGTGGGATTGGCGTTAGATTATACTTAATTTATATGGTATGGGCGACAAATTATGAACACTTCAGACGTGTCATACCCTATAAGTTTCTTATACTCAACTTTAAACGTGAGGTCTCTTGGAAATTAATCATTTTACACACAATATTTACTGTGCATTGTAATTCGATGTCGTAGTAAATTATTTGCCAATGAACGTGTTAATACATCCCGTCTAACAAAATTGTTCAAGAGGAAGTTAATGGACAAATTTTTGTCACATATTAAAGTAAGTTAACCCTTAATTTGGAAATTTTAAACAGGAAATGTTGTCCGCTTGAGGTATTGTACAGTTTATATAGTATCTACAAAGTGTACAAGTGAAGGTGGTACACGTGGGACGCAGAGCTTGGATGAAGCAGGTTATCAGTTTGCTCTGTGGGTTCCACTCACGTGTTTTGCTGTGGAACTGTTATTGTTCCAGCTGGCACCTGCTAACACACTCACCTTGCTCTACACTATCAAGTGTTCTTCTAACCGATCCTACATGCGTCTTTTGAAACAACAAGACCAATATTTGTTGAACATTCAGATTACATAAATGTAAAAACAATTTATTTATCAACGAGGCAGCGGCTACAGCGGCAATTTTATCACTAGAAATAAAACAGTTAATAGTAAAACACGCAATATAATATTGCATATACAGTATAATGTGAGTATTATTATATTATAATATAAATGTGTGTTACATGTGAAATACCGTATAGAAAACTAACTCTAACGGCTATAATACAAATTAAGTAGAGAACTATATACGAAAAAAATACCATTTAAAAGTAAAACAGCTGAGCCTATACACTTTCATCCTCGAAAACAAAAACAGTGACCTAGCACTGCATCATAAACAGTCATAGAAATTGAAAATTCATACTTCTAAACAAATGTAGCCCTTAAAACCAATGAGAGTTAGCAGAAAGGTCTAAAACTACCCGAAGAAATGATTTAATTAAAAATGAAAAGAAATTGGATTTGTATTAGATAAATTGTAAAAGAATGTGACAAAGCAATGAAAACTAGATTTAAATATTAAGTATCCATCTTATTTCAATTATGAGACCTGCCTGAAAAATCTGATGAGCAAGTTATTGTATCTCTTCTGGACATCCAATTCAAGACGTCATCGTAAAAGAAGTTGACAAACCGGAATACTCGAAATACTTGGATACTTAATAAATATATTCGGATAGAGAAGACAACAAATAATGAAATAGAACCGATTCAAAAGTCTCGTAGTCCAACTCTAATTTCTTACGTAAAAGTACGTATATCGTATACTTGCATGCATGAAGGTTATTAAATATGTTTCTATATAGTATAATATGTTTATATATGATTCATAATGTATTTTGGTAGTTTAAATTTTTAATTTCATTCGTGGAAAGGACTTACGAAAATAAGATCATTGTTGTTGAAAGGACACCTATCAAGAAATAAAGTTTTAAGTTGTGCGTTTTCTTTATTTCCCTTAAAACTCAGTCCAACTAATACCTTATTCCTGTTCATAAAATGCGCTCTCTTGTTATTAGTGCCTGACTTAATACAATTTATTTTAACACACAATAAACTAAACATGTAAATCATCAGCATCATATCAACTAGAGTCAATTAAACCAACCACCGAAAGCTAGTTACCAGCAAACGGTATTGCTGCGAGATATTTTTACAAAGCAACGGGATTTCACTAGAGACACGTTCGTGGTTACAGATTTAGGATTTGACGATGTTCGCAATATGTCTGCCGGCAGTAACGGGAACAGGCATGGGTTTGATTATTGCTTTGATGTATTCGTCAATCTGGTTCCTTCTCAAAACTTAATCAAGGTGGTGTTTGTGTTTCAAAACCTTTATACATCCAAACATTACAATATATCTCCGGATGTAATCAATAAATATGTTTATCAAAAGAAGAATTTTGTTATTATTTTGTGAATGTTTTGAATTATTATTTGGTTATGTTTAAAATTAACAACCAGGATTCCGTTTGAATTTAACACAACTACAGCATTATTTTGTAGGCTGTGAACAGGTTCTCAGCACAATGAGCTGAAACCAATGTGAGAATTGTTTCTATCCTTAAATACATGCAGCTTCTAGAATCGTTACTTGAGGATAAACCAAAAGTATAACAATGAAACTAATGCTGTTCAGCTCTTCACCTATACAGCTCTTCACAGATTTCACACCCAAAATAAAACCAGGCTGACACGAAGCTAAGGCTCGGTTCACACTGGGCAGCATGTGCAGCGGCAGCAGCGGCGGTGGTTAAAGGTGGTTTGCTGCTTAAAAGGTGGTTTTGTAACTTTGTATAGTGCGTACCACGCTGCTATCTTTAAAGGCCGATCACAACAGTCTTTTGAGTTTATATCCCAAAGACACTTTTTACTTTTAATACACTCGATTAATCTTTCTATGTCTATAACTGAAGGGTCCATAGCATGTATAGAACACTGGCAATAACAAACTTGCAACAACAACTCAGATGTTTACTCCCCACACCTCCTTCACACTGACTGACAGCCTGACAGCCACCCCTCACCAAAACATTGACAGGGGAGGGGGTAAGACTGAGACCGATTCTTGGAATTGAGGCCTTCGACCGGACGCAGCAAATGGGCAGCATGGCAGTGGGCGCTGCAAAGCGGCAGCGCAGCGGCAGCATTCGCATTAGGGCAGCACGCGCTGCATGCTGCTCAATGTGAATCGCTCCATATGATTCAATGCACTGCCATGACGCGCACTTGAAGCCCGTGCTGCTGCTGCCCGGTTGCTGCCGCTGCATGCTGCCCAGTGTGAACCGAGCCTAAGCGGTAAACTGGTTCGGCCTTCGGCCTCAGCTTGGCCTCCTGTATAACCACACGTATTACGAGGCTGACAAACTCACGTGGTACATTATCACGACCTATTGTGAGCGTAGCGAATAGCCACGCTTCAGCTTCTTCGGCCTCAGCTTGGCCTCCTGTATAACCACACGCATGAGGCTGACAGACTCACGGTACATTATCACGACCTACTGTGAGCGTAGCGAACAGCCACGCTTCGGCCTTCGGCCTCAGCTTGGCCTCCTGTATAACCACACGCATTACGAGGCTGACAGACCACGTGGTACATTATCACGACCTACTGTGAGCGTAGCGAACAGCCACTTCGGCCTTCGGCCTCAGCTTGGCCTCCTGTATAACCACACGCATTACGAGGCTGACAGACTCACGTGGTACATTATCACGACCTACTGTGAGCGTAGCGGAGCCACGCTCGGCCTTCGGCCTCAGCTTGGCCTCCTGTATAACCACACACGCACAGAGGCTGACACTCACGTGGTACATTATCACGACCTACTGTGAGCGTAGCGAAAGCCAATGCTGGCCTTCGGCCTCAGCTGGCCTCCTGTATAACCACACGCCGAGGCTGACAGACTCACGTGGTACATTATCACGACCTACTGTGATGTAGCGAACAGCCACGCTTTGGCCTCAGGCTGACGTGTTCCTTTACTGCAAGCTTTATTACATCGTAAAAACGTATTTCAAGTGTTATCGAAATTCGACTACTCATAAGTCTGTTATAACACTTTTTCAGCCACCATTTGAAATAACTCATCGGATCTTGATGATTCTTTTGTATTTTGATAGATATTTTAATATACATATTTATTACTAAATAAATTTGAAGACACAAATATTTGGACCAAACCGGGATTTGAACCCGGGTCTCCTGCTTGCCGGGCGGTTATGCTAAACCCTACAAAATCCGGCCCAACTGTTTTGGCCTTCAAATAAGTACTTAAATCCAAATGTTTATCCGAAACATGTGACTGTCAAATAGTGACTTTGAATCGACAAGCTGGAAATATTACAAACAGAATTTAAATACTGTGTAAAATGACTTATTATAGATCTTAATTTGTATACACGCTAAATAGCCAATTTTTTGCTAAATAAATTTGAAGACAAAAATATTTTTTATTGTTTTATAACTAATATACATATTTGCTATACATTTTATAAACATCGGATACAATTTACGGGTTTTAAGCATCAAACACCTTTTTCTTTCACAACTTACCATGCTGACAGTACGACATTTTTCCAAAAGCAGTTGGATAAGAGCATGATAAGAATAATATGTCTAAATTAGGTGATGTCCAAATGACCAATCCAACATTTCCCAAAGCCCAGGATCACAAAACGAATGGCAAGAATAGCGAAACCTCTAACGGATATCCTAGGCACATCGGTAGTGTTTGCATCTAAAAAGGTGGTAACCAAGACTTTTCATATGTTTTCGAGGCTTTAGAGTTATGAAAAAGAAGAAAACTTCATATCATTAAGAAACTACTAAAAGGCATAATATTTCAGATGTTTCGTCTAGCAAGAGTACAGTTTTAATTATATTAAACTCCTAGTTATAAGTGAGTCTTTGAAAAACAGTTTGTAAAGCAAAGATTGTTTTACATTTTTTTTGTATTATTACAAGCACGTGGTTAGCTACAGACCATGTCACAAGGCACGTAAGCTTTATTGCAGAATATAAGTAAGAACATAGCAAAGCTTCAAACACTATTATACAAAATCAAACTTAGTGGAATTGGTGGATTATAATATGTATGATACAAGGAGGACAACATTGGGAGATTGAGGTCTAGGTCAGTTTTAATCCGTTCACTGTGTTTTATTGAAATGTTTCAAGGTTAAAGAATCCTACGTGGAATGTACAATACAAGCCTGCTTGGGCTGGGTGGGCAAGGGTATAACGTGTAAATGTTGTATCGAGCGCAGCCTCAGGAGTGAGGTCTCTGAAGTTCACAGCATTCACTGTGCTTTATTGAAATGCAGCTAAGCTTACAGTTGAATACAACGTGGAATGTACAATACTAGCTTGGCTTGGGATGGGTCAGCCAGGGTATAAGGTGTAAATGTTGTATCGAACGCAGCCTCAGGAGATTGAGTTCTAAGCTCACAGGATTCCCTGTGCTTTATTGAAATGCTGCTGAGGGTATAGTGAATACAACGTGGAATGTACAATACTAGCCTGGCTTGGGATGGGTCAGCCAGGGTATAACGTGTAAATGTTGTAACGAACGCAGACTCAGGGATTGAGGTCTAAGCTCACAGCATTCACTGTGCTTTATTGAAATGCAGCTGCTTACAGTTGAATACAAGGAATGTAAAATACTAGCTGGCTTGGGATGGGTCAGCCAGGGTATAACGTGTAAATGTTGTAACGAACGCAGACTCAGGGATTGAGGTCTCACAGTATTCACTGTGCTTTATTGAAATGTTGCCAAGCTTATAGTTCAATGCAACGAGGAATGACAATACAAGATTAGTACAAGCTTTGTGTCCAGCTGTAACCTTTGTTAAATACCACCCAGGCTCGTAAATGTAATAATATAACCTGGTAAAGTATAATTAGTGAATATTGCAACGGACAACGCAGACATAAATTGTTGTCATGGAATCTCGCGTGAATGGTTGACAGTCGAATCAATCTCTTCTTCCCTTGTTCATATACTTCCATGCTTCACAGAATCCAAGGCACACCTTAACAACCTAAACATGTTCGAGATGCCTATCTTTCTATGGTAGTAGTCTAAGAAAGAAGCAGCCATTCTGAGAGCCAGTGTGTTCTTTCGTTTAAATCCTTTACAGGAACCATTTGCGATTACATTTGATTAGCCCGTGTACAAAAAGCTACTTCACCAAGGGATGAATGTAGTTTTATATCTGTGTCAATGGTCAGCGAAATTGTTTTTCGTGAATGATTAGTTCTTTTTGTGCAAAGTCTCATCTAGAACATAAATGTTACTTTAATGATTATAGTAATATCCAAGGTAAATAGGTTCATCATTAGATTAGATTAGATTTAAGTGGAGATGCAGTTCCGGACCGCATACACGTCAACCTTAGGTTTATTGTGCAAACTCCTGTTTCTCTTAGTCAGGTAGTCCGATCCTTTTCGCTTACAAAGCTCAAAGATCTTTTGCCTAGCTCAGAGGGTTTGATTTCCTGCCACCCGAGACCCCCAGAAGTGGTCCTCTCCTAGCCTCTAGGAAATCGCAGTCTGTCAAGATATGTCGAGCGGACTCTATAGAGCGCTCACATAGTCTGCAAACGGTGTCTCCTGCTGAGACCTATCCTGGTGGTTCCTGAAGTACCCGTGTCCAGTTATATATGCAATGTTAGTCTAATGTCCTGACGGCTTAGCCTAACTAAAGAGTCAGTTAAGGCCCTAGATGGGCCTTTGATTGGAAATTTGGCTGTTGTTTGGCTTGGAATATGGTGCCATGTTTGCCTATGTTCTGAAAGCGCCTGCTCGTTTAGCAATGCCTTGATCAAGGAAGGGCGTACCCCGACAGCTGGTTCTGGACCTACAAATGGGGACAGTGCTCCCTTCCTTGCAAGCAGGTCGGCTTTCTCGTTCCCAGTAAAACCCCGATGTCCTGGGATCCACTCCAGTTGAACGTTATTCAGACTGGACAGAATCCTCAGTGCCTGTATGCACTGCCAGACAAGTCTGGTGGTTACACAGTCAAGCGCTTGAAGAGAAGCGCTTGTCGGAAAATATTATTATATGCTTGTTCCTGGCACTTTTGAGAGCTCTAACTGCACACATTCTAGGATTGCGTATACTTCCGCTTGAAAAACTGTACAGAACCGTTATTATATGTTATTATATAACCGTGTACAGAAGGTTACTTTTATGATTATAGTAAATATCCAAGGTAAATAGGTTTCATCATTAAATATTCTATTATATGTCTATGAAAAATCAGTTTTTAGCGGATTTCTATAGGCACTACAGCTATTCATTTCCACTGCAACATATAATGAAATGTTGCAGAACAACACGGTTTGCAGTTTTGAACTGCCCACCACTCTTCAGGTCTCACTTTGTGTCAGAGTTGACACTCACTATTTGGTACAAATGCTCCTTTGTAAAACACTAGGGTATGATCCTCATTTAACAAAATCTGCCTACTGGAAGGATTCTTTCTGGGGGTGTTTCCTTGTTATAAAATTGTATAGAAAATAAATAATTAAATATTCCTTTTATTTGAGCGGTTTCTCAGTGCAGCTGGTTTTCAGAACAACTCGAGTCAACTTATACTTAATATAATACTACAACATTAAAACTATAATTACAGTCAACACAATTTACTTTTAAAATGACAAGAAATAAACAACATAAATTATAACTACATGCCTACTTTAAATTATTTTTAATTTACTTTTGAAACTTTGTTGACTAGAACATTTTAGGCACTCGGGAAGGCCGTTGTACAACCTGGGGTTAAGTAAAAGAAACTTCTCCTACCTATGCTTTATGGTTTATTTGGCAATCAAACATCGACAAAATATAATTAATTGAATTAGCATTGATAAAGCGTTAGATAGTGAGACAAGAAGTTTGTTAATTGAGTCCTAGATTCAGTTACTTGAGCAAGTCAGTAACTCAAGCTGAGATCTCCATAACGGCTGTTGGATGGGAGTTGAAGCCATAACGGGTCAGATAAGCTTGGGACATTATGATCAGAATCTACGATCAAGTGTGAATTGCTTTCTTTGTAGATAGAATTATGATAGTAAATTGTCATTGACATTTGAAAAATAGCACATCAATAAAAATCTTTAAGCTTTTATTAATTCTAACCGTTAAACAATATCGTAATTTGTTGATGTGTGACGAGTTTATGAAAACGTTCCAGTAATGTTCAAGAAGACTATATGCACAAATCAAACTGAATGATTTCGTGTTCTCTAGCGAACAAGCGTTACAAGCCAAACTTGAATATAGTTTAACTTAGTGAGGATTAATTCATTAATTATTGAATAAACAAATTAAAACAGTTGTTTTTAACTTATCTGTTGAAATGGTTGAATGATGAAGTATTTACCTGGACTGGATGACTCAAAACCTCAAAACCATTGTATAAGGAACTATTTTTACTTGATGTTTGTTACTTGCTTTGTTTTGTTTCACACGAAACAAATTAATATTGAACAGACAAAGGGTACATTACAGGAATATTCTGATTATATCTAGTTTGTAATTATATTTGTATTTAGCTATTTATACGCAGTTGGAAATACCACGCTTTATCTAGATACCAAGTAACTTTAGATTAAAAGTTTGATAATCATCAAACCATTTGTGATATAACTAATATTCAATTTGATCTCCTCATACTTTAATATCATAATACTTCTCTTCAGGGTAGCTAAACCTTAAACAATAAATTGGTTAGTTGCATTAGAAATTCGTCAGAGAAATTCATTGGCAACGTATTAGGATAACTTCAGCGATTTTCTAAGGTTATTAGCCTAATTATTGTCTATAATTTGAGTTTCGCGTAGAAAATATATAAACATTACGTACTTAAAACAACAAATTGTTAAGCATTGTAAATAAAACAAAATATTTGTAAAAGGGTAAAGGACTTGAACATTGCGTTAGAGTAATGTTTAGTAGTATAAACATTAAGTAATATAACCAGGGACAACTTTAAAGCACTGCCATTGCAGTAGGTCATTAGTATCCATATAAAATAAATAAAATTTTATGTCTATTGATAAGGTATAATGTTATGGAAGGGAAAGAAGCCAAACGCTGATGACTATTTCCAATGCACCTCCGGATTCAGACGGTAATGGCCCCATCCCTTTTATGCTTTTTATACAGGATGGTTATTATATCTCTAGCAAAAGAAACTCCCATGAAGGCTATCTAGTTTTTGTTCTTACTCGTATTTTTTAGTCATGGTTACCCTTAAAGTATGGTTAGTTAAAATGACTTTCCTAGGCAAACTGAGTCATAATTTAGACAATTGAACGAGTAGACGCATATTAAGTTTAATGTAAAATCCTAAAAGTCGACTGAAGTGTTCCACAAACTCAGTCTTCAGCTTTTTTCCAATAATCAATGGTCAATGAGAAAAACTGTGACCTGGGTTTCATGATTAGTTTATTTATAACATTATATAAAATAGGTAACTAGTCAACAACCTTGATTTTGCCTCATTTTGTTTTGAGAAATCGTTGTGATGAATTTTTAAGAGCCTCTAGTGGTGGTGGGGTACTTAATCAATTTTGAAAACTTGTTAATCAACGAACCAAATAAATTCCCAGCCTAAAGGAACACGTTAATACAATACCGTTTTACGTCTCCCAGTTTCTTTTAAAATATCTTTTGTTGATACCGATTTAAACATGTTTTGGGTTTAACGAAAGACTAACAGTTTGCTGATAACGCTGTGTTTAGGTAAAAGGAAATGCGTTTGCGCCCACTGCACGCTCTCGATCTGTGCTATGGTGTGAGGGTTTTAGCAGCACGTGAACTCGAATGCCTGACTAAAACTTAAACCCTCTTCGCCGAGAGCTAGATTCAAATTAGTTGACACATTACCAAGGATAGCCATTCATCGTTAGCTCTTCACATAGAACCCTGCCTCCTTTCCCTCAGGTTAAACATTACTTGAAGGATGTAATTGAAATATGAAGGAAAGGAATAAAAGGCACATTCATCAAACGCTATATTGTTCAGAACCTAATTTCACGCTTCCCGAGTCAAGGAAAACATTACTTTCCAACCTTCTGTCAGTTAACGTTTAATCTTACTCGCGAGAGTGCTGCAAATCCAACCTAGTGTTTACTTTGTTAACATTAAAACTAATTATGCAAAATTTAAAAAATTGCATGGATATTTTAAGGATCCCCACTAACTGGACTAAGCAGAAACTATAGCACAGTAAGGGCTAAAATATAAAATTCTTAATGAAAAAATGTGTTTTCATCAAAGAGAAGTGTGTTCATTCACAACCCACACTTAACACTCTCTTGAGTAGTTGTGTAAGGAAGGTAAGGTAGGTTGTATCATGTGACCAGGCAAAGGACACTGCAGATCTGTGGCAGTCTGCCAGTACTATACATCAATGCACAATGAGGGTCACTTGTACAAGCTTATATGAAGCTTTTAGCATAAGCAAGCTTGCAGTTGATCGCCCTCTGCTCTAGTTAACTGAGAAGTGTGTTCATTCACAACCCACACTTAACACTCTTGAGTAGGTGTAGGTAAGGTTAAGGTAGGTTGTATCGATGTGACCAGGCAGGAAGGACACTGCAGATCTGTGGCAGTCTGCCAGTACTATACATCAATGCACAATGAGGGTCACTTGTACAAGCTTATATGAAGCTTTTAGCATAAGCAAGCTTGCAGTTGATCGCCCCTCTGCTCTAGTTAACTGAGAAGTGTGTTCATTCACAACCCACACTTAACACTCTCTTGAGTAGTTGTGTAAGGAAGGTAAGGTTAAGGTAGGTTGTATCGATGTGACCAGGCAGGAAGGACACTGCAGATCTGTGGCAGTCTGCCAGTACTATACATCAATGCACAATGAGGGTCACTTGTACAAGCTTATATGAAGCTTTTAGCATAAGCAAGCTTGCAGTCGATCGCCCCTCTGCTCTAGTTAACGGTTCACAGTTTCGCCCGAGTTCTTGTTTCTTACAAATGGGTTATTAAAAATGCTAAAACGAGTTTTTGCGTTAATTTAAAACTGTATGAGGATTTTTAAGTAATTTTATATTAGTTTGATGGTACTGCGTCGATATTAATTTAATCACATTTCTTCTTATTAGTTCTTAATAATGTAAATCTATGCACTTGTTTTATGGAACAATTGATAGCAAATACTGCAATGTGAAATGCTTAGTTATCAAACATGTTTTAAATTACATTACTTCTGGGCTGATTTGTGACATAAAATAGTTTTATATTTAGCTTCAAGATCAGTTCCAAAATAAATCCATGTTGGACCATAGGATCTATAAATTTTCTATATACTATATAATGCAATATATATATTTATATATTTTAGTTCAGTTGACTAAAACTTAACTAGGTGATTAAAACAATGTTATAATGGTGTTTTGAATTTCATAATTTGTAATGCTATGGTTTTAGAAAAGTTCACCGCTATATTACGGCCGTAATGTTTTCAGCGGTGAACGTAATAGTAACGATGGATGCAACACAATCTTTAAACAGATGTTGACAAAAATAACTTTTGACACGTTGTCAAAGTTTATTTACGTATTTAGTAATGGACAAACTAGACTTTTGTTTACAAAACAAATGTTGTCATCTGGCGAGAAAACCTTTAACTCGTAATTTTCACCGCTACTCTATGGTTCACCGTTTTCTAGGAAACCACTCTCATCTGATTGTATTGAAAACAAAACTCACCGTCATATTATGGCCGTAGTGTAGCGCTCACCGCTTTCTAGGAAACCATAGCTTAACATTGTGTGAGGGGTAGGTTAAAATATTGTGTGTGGTTAATACCTTAAAGCTGTAATATGTGGGCTCACCAACCCTCGCCATGAGTGTGCCTATTGCTTCCGGGCAAAAAGGGTCAGTATCGGTTTTCAGCACTTGCCTTCATTATCCCTTGTAAGCAATATCCACCTCATATGTGGCAACCGACTTTCACCCTTAATCATTTAGCTCGTGTTAAGAAGTTATATTGTATTGAAATCCATAAGGAAAACCTCTAGCTTGAACTTTCGAAATCCCTACTTGTAAGATAAGAATTTTACAAGCTCTTTTTGTATATAGGGTAATAATAATTTATCTGAATCAAAATGTTATGGTTGGTACCAAAATATACTGTCCTAGTAACCACATTTAAAATCACTACAGTTGTGTAGTATTACAAATATTTTAACTAATCCTCGCTGTGTATTTTGCCTCTACGAGGTTTAATAAGTTAAATACGATATTTCGTATGAGTTGAATTTGTCGCGCACTCGAACTCATCCAATTAAATCTATCAGGAATGTTCACACTTTGAAAACTATTGAATCTCCTTCATTAGGATCAGTTTATATTCATCAATGAGGCGTGAAATAATCAGAGAATATTTGAACAGATGAGTGATAGCTGAAACTTTAAAGAACTTTCTTTGAGTATACTACACCTACTTTTACCTAATACAAGATAACTTTTACAGCTAATAATATTTTAATATAAACATAATATGCCTTTTTGTGATGTAAAAAAAAAGGTTGAATTGTATTTCTCAGGAAGAAAAGCCACTGTGGTGAATGTCAGTGGTCTTTGTCAGCGGAATCACCTGATTTGTCAGCGGCTACTCATCACCCGGCTCATCACTACTCTGTGTCTCAAGAGTGACAAGGAAGACTCCTTCAACCAAGTATCATTTAGATTTATTATATTTACGCATTAGGCAATAATTACTGATATCTCGTGTACTATGCACCCCAGCTTGAAAACGTGATTCAAAATAAATAAGAGAAGTTCTGTTGATAGTAGAAAAACTCTATATTTCGTTTTACAACAAACACTTTTCATGAGAAGAAGAAGGACAAACTATTTACATAAATTTATTATTCAAAACTATTATTTCTTCTTCTTTTCTCTTGAAAAGTTTTGTTGTAAAACAAATATAGAGTTTTGTTATTATACTCCTTTATTTACTATAAACCCTTTTCATTACTATTAAAACCGTAATATTATCTTAATAAAAGCTGTAAAGGAACTTCACCTTTCTTTCAAAGGAAATGCGTTATAGCATTCACAAGGAAGTTCTTTTTAACTTGTTTTCAGGTTTCATAGTCTACCTTTAAGTGAAGATAAAGGTAAGGGTAAAGTTTGTCTTGTTTAACGAGGCGAAGTTAGGACTACAAAGTCCTCTCTTTCTACCACTCAACCTCGATCTTTACCTAGCGTCTTATTAGTCACATTACAAATGTAAGTGGTGACTGTGGGATCGAGCCCGCGCCATGGAGCGATGAGTCCGGAGTTGCGCGATACCAATCCGCCACGGATCCGTTAAGTTAAAGTGGAGATTACACGGAAAATGAACGACAAACTGTATTGTGTGGTATCATGATGAGTTTAAATTTTCTTCGTTGATAACTCTCACGGAAATACCGGTGTAAAGGATTATGCATCTCTGCACGGACAAATAGTTGCCAGTGCTTCGTTTTAAGAAGAAAAAGTTAATATACGAATTCAATAGGTTTTAGTGTGGTAAGAGCGTTAACGCTATATAACACACAATGGCTTTGTTGCTTAAAACTCGTCCAGCTTTGTATAGCGCGGCAGAACTAAAATGTTTGAAAATAGTAGGCTATACTTCATCACTAGGCCCTAAAGTGACGCTTTTTGATACGAGCGCAAGTGAACGTTCGCGGCGCAGCCGAGAACGTTAAATGAGTGAGGATCAAAAAAAGGTTTTAGCCGACTTATGGACGATACTTTTAGTCATGATGAAAATAATATTATGAACTAAATGCCAAGACATGTTTTCGATATTGTAAAGGAACTAAAACAAAACTATGTTTTGAACTCTGCAGTCTAATTTATATTGTTTTGAAGAAACAGCTGTTACACTGATTACAGCTTTTATTTTGAGTCAGTGTTAAAAACAAAACAAACTCGAACAGCTGATGTCTTTGTCGTGAAAAGATAATTAAAATGATTTTACCCAAAGGAGAAAAGGGCTGAAAGTGACCTTAGCAAATCAACACTAAGGGCCGTTTTTTCAATTCAGCCTTAACTGGCGGTTAAAATTAGGACAAGGAGCCAACCAATAGAAAAGCTGGATATTTTTAGGTTGCTTTACTTTGTCTGTTTTGATTTTGCGTTTTGGTGTTACAGTTTGTGTTTAGTTATACAATTATATTTTAGTTATAATGTATACATGTTAAATTCAATACAAATGGTAAAACTATACCTTTATTGCATGAAAGATCTTAAAATCCAATTAATTTAAATACTTTGAACGTTGCGTGAAAATGTATACATTGCAGACTGTAAACAACGGTCAGTTAACCAGCTGCTAACCAGGAAATAAAAACGGCCTAGCAAAAAATATGTGTCTAAAGCAACTTTTAAACAGAATGACAAACAATATAGTAGTTCGATAGTTCTAAGCTTTAAACACCTCAAAACAATATCTAAAATCACCTTATTGGTATCTTGGCAATTTGCTTTCCTGGAACGCTTACTGAAATGTGACATAATATTAGTAATAACTCGTCAAGGGCTCTCCACGAATACATCAATCATACAATAATCGTACTATAAGCTTGTTGCGTATTCTGTCAAAAAGAAAAACTTTACTATGTGTGTGTTAAGTTATGCAGCGTACAAACTACTGCACACAAAATTAAACACAATTTTCAAACAAAGTTAATACAACATAAGTAATGTCACCACGGTGCACTGTAACGGCTGTACGCAGTGTTTACCGAATACGAGTACTGACCGAGTCAAAGCGGAGCTTCTGCATATTAAAAGGACAGCACTCATAACATACCCAATACTCTACTCTGGCCTCTTTCAATGTTTGATATGACATATTTCATATTCATCTCAAGTCATCCTGTATGTTAGTTTTGTATGAAGAATTGAAAGATTTAAGTGAGAAATCAAGATTAAAGAAAATTGGCTTCAGGAAGTGTAAAAGTGGTTCAACTACTGAGACTTACCTGAGAGTGTCACTGAGTGTCCTACAATAATTATACAAATGTACTATTTTACAGGGTGAGTCATTCACACTCAAACTTTGTTATATTTTTAATACAAGAATACATTTCAGTTTAGCTTTGAAAGAGCTTTGTTATTTTATAAAGAAAAATAAAACTAGTTCTAATCAAATATTGAGCTAGTTCGGTTGTCGCTATTTTCTCTCCTTATTTGTGCTAAATGTACAATTTGTGTGTTGTGTAGCTTATAAATGATTTTTATCATATTAAATTGAATTAGTATACACAATTTCAAACTCTTCAAGGCATATTTGCTTTAGAAGATACAGTTCTGTAACAATAACTTACATTATACGTTAACTAAAAATAAGTTTCAGCACATAAATACTTCAACAGTGTACTTGAGAAGATTATCTCCACACCTCGCAGATGTGAACTCCGACCATCATTCATGCTTACAACACTTACGCGTGTTCTCACTCAACTGAGCCTGGAAAGTAACTTTTCAGCATTCCTAAGATATAAAAGGAAAATTATACTAGTTTCTTAATGTTAAATTTGCCTAAACATTTTCAAAAAAAGTAAACTTTTATTTTATTTATTTCAAAGATCTAACCAGATTTAGAAGTGGCATATTTAATTAGGGGAAATATTAAATAAATAAAGACCCAGTATAACAATCGGTTTTCTGTCGGTTTCAGTAAACTCTTGTGATGAGTCTCAGTTAACTCATTCGGCATCTCTAGGTTTAAAGGAACACTTAAACTAATATTGCTACGGAATGGAAACCTCAGGCTAAAATGCAATAGTGTCAGCATACCTGCACTCAGCACTTTTACTGGTAACACTTGTCTATCGTCATGGCTCCAGGTGTTATCAGGTGCAGAGTATCCAAGGTCACACACACACACACACAAGGCACCTTACCAATTGTGTCCTTACATCCACGTGCACTCAGCTCAGCTGCATGTTTCCCCATCTTGCTTGTTTGTACACATTGGGAAAGATAAAATATGATCTTCTTATATTCATTAACCATCGTCTATCCTACTTATCAACAAGAATGGTATTCAACTAACCAATACCCTTTGTAATTCAAATCTAGTTTTTATTTAAGCGGACTGTTTCCTTGAACTTCAAACACAAATATACCACTACGTCACAACCACATGTTTTAATCAACGCGACTAATGCAGGCTGATTAGCGGTTCATCTAATATGAATCAACGTGTCACAAGCAGAAATAAAAAATATTGTTTCGTAGTTTAACCAAAGTTTTATTACTTGTATATACTCGTATATATGTGTTAGGTTTGCACGTCTATTGTCTTTGAAGCTTATTTTCATCATATTAGATGCATTTTGTTAGCCTTACCGTTTGTATCCAATTATTGCAATAACATGTTGGAGTATCTAAATCAAAAATCATTGGAAAGTGAATTTGATTGTAATAGGATTCATATAGAATCGGTGTACGAATTGATCTATCTAAAGAATCAGTTTATACGACGCATTTAATTTAATTTGAATGGTCTAATTTTCACATTACATTTAAGGTAGAGTGGTAGAGGAACCTTAATGTACATTATTGTCAATAAAATCCTTTTATTGATAAACCTTTATTTAAACGCGTTCTTTGGAACTTTCTTAAATTAAATACAATTGAAATTAAAATGACAATATAATTTTGAAAATATGCTCCCAATTCGCACTCAAGAGTACATTGGCTTTACATATAAAAGTTTAAAACTAACCGATACATTATTTCTTACGGCGTTTGTTGGACTACAACCCTCTGCATGAATATTGTTTCCGCCCTCACTGCGCAGCCCAACAACTATACGAACAGCTATTTAATTGTTTCACTTAATTTTATAAACTCTTTTTATTTATTCAAAACTACTGCTCAAAACAATATCACTGGTACGGGTGCCTATGGGATCCGTGCAATTTGCATGTAAACATATGCAATTTTCATGTTTCAACATTTTGATCGCAGTGCAAGTGTTAAAAGTGTTAATATTGTTAGAAATGTTGATTAGCTTTAGCTGCAGTCTTGTTAAATAAATTGAATTACACACAATCCAACCAGCTTGGCATATTTATCATAGAATGGATTTTACTTGTAGTTGTTAAAGTGTGGGAATATGAGATTCCATGTACAACTGTTTGAAGTGTAAGGCTCAAGTTGCTTCCGGCTTGATTACAGCTTTGATGTATTCATCAATCTGGTTCCTTCTCCAAACTTAATCAAGGTGTGATTGTATCTCAAACTAGCTTTCACTTACAAGATACGGTAATGTTCTATCTACGTACATATCTACGTTACACGCAAATTAGACTTAGACTAGCAGATAATGTAATCTATTAAAGTCTATTCTCAAGAATGTTTATGTTTTCAATCGCAGTTGCTTTTTAACGACTTGTAATATTGTAAATGTAATCTATTGTTTGAACTTGCACTGAAATATGAAAATAATTTGTTTGAATCAGTGTCAAGAAAATAAGAAAAAGGATAAGGCTTAACTTTCTCTATAGCTAATAATAGTTACAAGAATGGGTGCTTTATATTCTATAATAGCTTCTACATTTTTATATCTCATTTAAAAAAATACTTAGTTTTCATTCATCTGATTGCAGAGTTTTGGTGTGTTGGCACTGCTTTGTTCTCATGACAACTTGCTTTGCCTACTGCGTACATCTGTACAAAGATATTTGATTTTTAATCGCTCTGAAATATTAGCTTTTAATATTCCATGTTAGACTATGCTGAGTTGTAAGACTAACAAAAGTGAAATTATTTCACTTTTGAAGAAATGATGAAAGCAAGCTCATTGCTGTAGCTTCTCATAGCACTGAACTAATCTTCTTTATGTTCAAACTTGAACGAGTTTTTAATTTTTCCCAAACAAAAGGTCAACAACAAAACATGAAAGTGAAACAATCAGGTAACTATAGTTTTACTGTTAAAGGAACCAGAAACAATGTTATAGTTATAGAATACACACATGAATATACGTAAAATAATTACAATTATAAACTCTTTCGATATACATTTCCACTCAATGGACGAACTGAGTTTACAGAAATGGAAATTCAGACATTTATAAATAACAGACGATTTAATGTTCCCCAGTTATTTTCACCGTTCACTAGTTTTAATTTATAGTTAGTTAATTTAAACATGTAAACAATTTAAAATGTTTGCCTTTTACACTGTTGCGAGCACGTTTACCTCTATACCATAATAAATAAATTTATTTCTTATTATTTAAACTACGCTTACTATACAACCAACTGATGGTTTTGTTTAAACATTTTATAACGGTTTCTATTGTTATTAAACATCTAAAAAGATTCAATTCAGAAGTCAACATTTAGTTTCAATATATCTACAATATTTGATTAATAAAATGATCACAAACAGCTGTAGTTTATTATAAAATTAAAGTTAACAGGGTAAAGAAACGCGTTTGCTAATTACCTTATTCTAGATTGCACAGTGCAAACAACTGTGCAAATAAAGCAGTTCATACAAACAAGGGTTAAATTATGCAATCAGTTTCACAGAATCGACTCACATTTTGATTTGCTGTATTGGTTCATGCTTATTACGTTTGATAATAGCTCAAGGCTTTTCATTTACAAACACGCGTATTTAATCTGAATAGTAAACTAGTGTATTGTGCCTTTGTTCCAGGATTATAATTTGATTTACAATCTAGCTTTTCGTTTGTGTCGATACAATGGTATTACCATATTCCTTGAAAAGTGTTGCTTTAAAGAAAGTTTATTACAAGAATACGTAGAATTAAGTATGTGACTTATCTTAACATACCTTTATCAGACCTACCAGTATGTTAGCTCTAGCCTTAGTTAAGTAATACATTCACGCTGTTAACAGCCTACTTCAGACTCAATACTGTTACATTTCCTCGCAAAACTTCTCGACATAAACTTAGTTTCATCTTAACACGCTTGTCCTGCATTAAAAGTATTGTATATATATTAAAAATTAAATAATAAACTTCACTTTACGAGATTTTATCTTTACTATTTTTGTAACACCCGTTTAAATATTGCAAGAAATCAGCTTTAAAACACATTTCACATACATTTTTTAATGACAAACTTGTCTTGAAAATCTTTAGAGGGAAACATAACAACTGTATAACCAATCCCACAGGGTATTTTGAAAAAAAGGTAGTCATGAAGAATTTGTTTTAATGTGATATTTAGCATTTCAAACCTGATTTCTTGTAATTTTTAAGTGGGTATTACAAAATATTTTCTTTGCATCGTTGAATTTGTATTAAAATTTCCTTTTGAAGTGCCAAAGGGTGGTTGTCATTTAAAATTTGGGGCCCTCCCCACAGTTTTTGATAGGTGGGTGACGCAAAGTAGGCTACGTCAGAACAAACTTTAGAATTCTATAAAAACATTCCTCAAAGGGTTAAAAAAATTCCTTTTTCAAAAGTTAAGATAGGGGGTTATAAACTTGCCTTGTATATCACTATTGGGTTAAAAATCTTTATGTATTATAAAACCAATTCACAGTAGTTTATTTAAAATATATAATGGACCCATATTAGTGTATACCGTATTATACAACGAATGTTGTTATTTATCGCAGGTGAGGAATCTCTGTGAATGGTTGACAGTTGTATACATCTTCATCTCCTGTGCATTTATTTCATGTTTCCGTCTATTCAGGACTTGACTGTCGATACATTAAACTACAATTATTACATATATACAGTCCGAAACAACCCCCTCGTCTCTTTAAAGGAACGCTTATAAAACACGTGGCAATCTAATAACTGTAAAATAGAGGCAAGATCAGCTTATAGTTTATAATCAATATTACACACATATTAATGCATATCACAGAAAAAGTGTTTTCATTTCATAAGGACCACTGAGTCAATGAATCCATGGAGCTTTTATCAAAAGAACCCAGTTAACTGAAATTACGAGTTAAATAACATGAGATACGTCAAGAACTTCACGTAAATTTCATAAGAAATAACAACAACAATAAAAATATAACCCAATTATGTACCGAACTCTAAAACTTTTCTAACAACTACAAAAAACTTCAAAAATAAGAAAAATTATAAATATTTAAAGACGATAAAATACTTCAAATGAAGAAATTGGAAACGAAAAAGCCTCAACCAATATCACCAGTCTTTGACTCGACGAGCTTTGGAAATTTTGAACCAGAAATTTGAAGCTTCCTGAGACAGACCTCGTCAATAAAATATTTACACTATTTACAGCCAAACGTTTCCAGACATGGAAAAATGTTTCTACAAAACTAAAGTGATCCCCAAAATAGCATGATAAATACCATGCAATCCAAGGATCGTAAACGAGTTGATAGAAATCTGCAAGAAAAGGAAACCATTTAACCGTGAAGATGGCACACTTCAGAGTCTGGGTCAGTTATAAACCAGATTAAATATGTGCATAATCGGAGCGCAGGTGAGCCAATGGGAGTGCAGAGACACTTGACCCTGGGTCATTCTATGAAGTTCGTCGGCATCTAATAGTTGAGAGCAACAGCATCGCCCAATCGTGTTCGCTGTACCTCATTACATGAGTGCCGATCTCACAACTACGGTCAGTATATCTGACGCAGTTGGCAACACTGTGACTGACAATACACAATGAAGAGCTGCAGTCACTTGAACCAGTCTCAGTAATCCCACAAGGATTGTAATTGCAAAATCAGCGAAATGTTTGGCACTGTAAATGGTTTATTGACGATCTGTACCGGAAGCATACAATGATAGCCGTAACACCGGCCGTTTAAGCCTTCGTACTTATCCAGATATTCAACTGTATTAGTACAAGAGAGTGCGCAGGTCATATTCGTTATACTGATTGCTTGAGGCACATATCGTTTGTATAGAAGGTATGACGTGAATGTGTAAGGCAGGACAGGACAGAGTGCTGAGGGACATAGTCTCCCTCAAGTGTGTCCTGGCTCAGGTGCTTTGCTGTTTTCCATGTCCATTGCATGTATCATATTCGTTATACTGATTGCTTGAGGCACATATCTTGTATAGAAGGTATGTGAATGTGTAAGGCAGGACAAGAGGACAGAGTGCTGAGGGACATAGTCTCCCTCAAGTGTGTCCTGGCTCACAGGTGCTGCTGTTTTCCATGTCCATTGCATGTATCATATTCGTTATACTGATTGCTTGAGGCACATATCGTTTGTATAGAAGGTATGACGTGAATGTGTAAGGCAGGACAAGAGGACAGAGTGCTGAGGGACATAGTCTCCTGTCCTGGCTCACAGGTGCTTTGCTGTTTTCCATGTCCATTGCATGTATCATATTCGTTATACTGATTGCTTGAGGCACATATCGTTTGTATAGAAGGTATGACGTGAATGTGTAAGGCAGGACAAGAGGACAGAGTGCTGAGGGACATAGTCTCCCCAAGTGTGTCCTGGCTCACAGGTGCTTTGCTGTTTTCCATGTCCATTGCATGTATCATATTCGTTATACTGATTGCTTGAGGCACATATCGTTTGTATAGAAGGTATGACGTGAATGTGTAAGGCAGGACAAGAGGACAGAGTGCTGAGGGACATAGTCTCCCTCAAGTGTGTCCTGGCTCACAGGTGCTTTGCTGTTTTCCATGTCCATTGCATGTATCATATTCGTTATACTGATTGCTTGAGGCACAT
Organism: Matsumurasca onukii; assembly: GCA_018831715.1. Classification (NCBI taxonomy): domain Eukaryota; kingdom Metazoa; phylum Arthropoda; class Insecta; order Hemiptera; family Cicadellidae; genus Matsumurasca; species Matsumurasca onukii. Next base: position 53,942,746 of record CM032059.1, on the reverse strand, counting down.
ATCGTTTGTATAGAAGGTATGACGTGAATGTGTAAGGCAGGACAAGAGGACAGAGTGCTGAGGGACATAGTCTCCCTCAAGTGTGTCCTGGCTCACAGGTGCTTTGCTGTTTTCCATGTCCATTGCATGTATCATATTCGTTATACTGATTGCTTGAGGCACATATCGTTTGTATAGAAGGTATGACGTGAATGTGTAAGGCAGGACAAGAGGACAGAGTGCTGAGGGACATAGTCTCCCTCAAGTGTCCTGGCTCACAGGTGCTTTGCTGTTTTCCATGTCCATTGCATGTATCATATTGTTATACTGATTGCTTGAGGCACATATCGTTTGTATAGAAGGTATGACGTGAATGTGTAAGGCAGGACACAGAGGACAGAGTGCTGAGGGACATAGTCTCCCTCAAGTGTGTCCTGGCTCACAGGTGCTTGCTGTTTTCCATGTCCATTGCATGTATCATATTCGTTATACTGATTGCTTGAGGCACATATCGTTTGTATAGAAGGTATGACGTGAATGTGTAAGGCAGGACAAGAGGACAGAGTGCTGAGGGACATAGTCTCCCCAAGTGTCCTGGCTCACAGGTGCTTTGCTGTTTTCCATGTCCATTGCATGTATCATATTCGTTATACTGATTGCTTGAGGCACATATCGTTTGTATAGAAGGTATGACGTGAATGTGTAAGGCAGGACAAGAGGACAGAGTGCTGAGGGACATAGTCTCCCTCAAGTGTGTCCTGACTCACAGGTGCTTTGCTGTTTTCCATGTCCATTGCATGTATCATATTCGTTATACTGATTGCTTGAGGCACATATCGTTTGTATAGAAGGTATGACGTGAATGTGTAAGGCAGGACAAGAGGACAGAGTGCTGAGGGACATAGTCTCCCTCAAGTGTGTCCTGACTCACAGGTGCTTTGCTGTTTTCCATGTCCATTGCATGTATCATATTCGTTATACTGATTGCTTGAGGCACATATCGTTTGTATAGAAGGTATGACGTGAATGTGTAAGGCAGGACAAGAGGACAGAGTGCTGAGGGACATAGTCTCCCTCAAGTGTGTCCTGGCTCACAGGTGCTTTGCTGTTTTCCATGTCCATTGCATGTATCATATTCGTTATACTGATTGCTTGAGACACATATCGTTTGTATAGAAGGTATGACGTGAATGTGTAAGGCAGGACAAGAGGACAGAGTGCTGAGGGACATAGTCTCCCTCAAGTGTGTCCTGGCTCACAGGTGCTTGCTTCCATGTCCATTGCATGTATCATATTCGTTATACTGATTGCTTGAGACACATATCGTTTGTATAGAAGGTATGACGTGAATGTGTAAGGCAGGACAAGAGGACAGAGTGCTGAGGGACATAGTCCCCTCAAGTGTGTCCTGGCTCACAGGTGCTTTGCTGTTTTCCATGTCCATTGCATGTATCATATTCGTTATACTGATTGCTTGAGACACATATCGTTTGTATAGAAGGTATGACGTGAATGTGTAAGGCAGGACAAGAGGACAGAGTGCTGAGGGACATAGTCTCCCTCAAGTGTGTCCGCTCACAGGTGCTTTGTTGTTTTCCATGTCCATTGCATGTATCATATTCGTTATACTGATTGCTTGAGGCACATATCGTTTGTATAGAAGGTATGACGTGAATGTGTAAGGCAGGACAAGAGTACAAGACAAGAGGTATCATAATTATCTGAAGCATTTTTGTTAATAAATTAACTGCATTTCCTTTTGAACATAATTTGTTATGTAGAGCACAATACGGTTTTGTGAAAGGAAATACTTTAGATGCTATTGTAGAAATTGCTTCAAACGCAATCACATCCCTAGGTCAAAAGTGCAAGTCAGTAGGTATATTCCTAGACCTGCAAAAAGCATTTGATTGCCTTGATCATAACGTACTGTTTAATAGACTTTATAGCCTGGGAGTTCGGGGAGTAGCTTTGAACTGGATCAAGTCCTTTCTGTTAAATAGAACGCGATCCATGCTAGTTAATAATTTAAAGTCTGAAAAACTAAAACTTGAACTTTGAATAGCCCAAGGTTCGGTATTGGGACCGATACTTTTTATATTGTATATAAAACACAAAGTTAGTTTAAACATTGGTAGTTTAACACAAAGGTAGTTTAACACAAAATTTCCAGGCTTGAATATAACCATTTATGCAGATGATTTGGCTCTTCTTTTCCAAAGTAAATCTATCGAAAATCTAGAGATAAATTGTTATTCGCAACTAACAGAACTATACCAATACTTGAATAGCAACGACTTACATGAAAACCCAAATAAGTCAAAAGTTGTTTGCTTTACAAACTTTGCAGCTCTAGGTACCAGTCCAGGAGTTTTAATGAATGATTTTGAACTACTGTTAGAAACAACTTGTAAATATCTGGGGCTAATCTTTGATGCAAATTTTACATGGGCCCAGTACATAAAATCGATTTGTTCCAAATTATCATCTCAGTTATTTTTGATGAGTAGATATTCAAAGTATCAAAACTATTTTCTCTTGCGGCTTATTTATACATTTCTTATCGAGTCAAGACTGAGGTATGGGATCGTACTTTGGGGCAGCATCCCTCGCCGAGGCTTTAAGAGTATTTCGTTTACAAAAGAGAGCCGTTCGAATTATGGCAGGAATACGAAGACGAATGTCGTGTAAAATATACTTTCAGACATTCCAAATTTTAACTTTGCCTTCATTATTCATTTATGAAATGCTTCTTTTCTATAATCTTAAATTTGATTTTATTAGAATCGGGTCAGACTTCCACAGTTATAATACAAGAGCTCGAAACCAACATAAACAAACATGGACTTTAACTTTATGCCACGCTACTCAAAAATATGGGTCCAAAATTATTTAATGAGCTTCCTCGAAGCATTCAAATGGAAACAAATCCTAATAAATATAAAACTTTGTTAAAAGAGCTGCAGAGAGCTTGTTACTCTGTTTGTGAATTTTTGTCTTAAGTAAGCATACAGTATAAAACTGTTTAATTTTGTAAAACATAAAAATGTTTGTTTAAATCTCGTTATTACTTATACTATTAATTAGAAAAGTTATACGATTAATTTATAAGTCATTATTTTAAGATTTATTTTACATATTTATAAAACGATTGCAACACAATTTATTTATTGTCAATTTGCAATAAAGAATTTGATTTGATTTGGATCCAAACAAACATTTATTTTCTAAACACATTCTGTAAATGTGCCATTTTGAGCGATTGTCGTTCAAAGGCTTTAAACTACCGCCAGATTATTAGCAATATTCCTTTGAAAGGTGAGATACTCATGCTGTCAGCTTACCATAACCCAGACCCGGGACGCTGTACTAGGATGGTACAGCTGAACCAATACCAGAGAGCATACCTGAGATCCAGCGATGTTACCAATGCTATCGAACGGTCGATCAAGACACTCATCAACGTATGGCAAGAACTTGTGACGAAATCTTATGAGTTCTTGAAATGTTACCATTTATTTCTCGTATGATTTATGTAAGCTTGAAATCATGAAAATAATTTGTAATAAGCCAGTGTATATTTAAATGTCTTTGCCTTAAAACAATACCTGAAGATATTTTCGGAGAGTTCAGGGGCACTTTGTCTAATCTGACTACACTGTAAATTACGTAGTTCAGGACATTTTTATAAAATAATGAATTATTTTTATCATTTGAAGTGGATAAAAGCATAACAGGAACGACTTCTTGAAAGTACCCAAGTAAAGGATGTCTGTTCTCCATTACTACGAGCCTTTTAACGATTGACATAAAGAATCTTTTCTTACGTATCCCATTCCAATCTATTTTAGTAATTGTTATTGTTAATCAGACTAAAAGCTACGTTAACTGCATGTTGGTAAAATCAACTACCATCATCAGCAAATTGTCCTAACGCCTAAACATGCAATGTTTACTTTCTAAAAGAAGGTCGTATTTTTGTTCTTTATTGTATTGTGATGATGAAACATTCAAGGGAGACTGCAATAACTGTACTTGTAATTGTTCTTTCTTTCCTTATGGAACCTTCTCTACTTTGTAACTGGTATTCAACAGGTTTTAATTTTGTAGAAGTGATTACCAAACACTCCAATTACTTTCCAGATAGCTATTTAAAACATATTTTCATTGAATCAGATATATTCGTGATTAAAAGGATTGTCTAGAGGTGATGGTTTTGCGCTTTAATTGCGTGAACATAATCATTACACTTAATTCAATTTAGAAGATCTAAAATTATTCCATGTTCCTACTATGTTGCTGGTCCATAGACAACGTTAAATAAAACGAACTTTCCTTACCTTAGATGTCAATTGTCAGACCCTCAGCTTATACGAGTGTATCATATCTCGGTAAAGCTGTGAGCTGCTAGTAGGTGAAAGCTGGATCTTTCTTCATTACTAGTTGATCATTCGCCCGTTGAATGTTAACATGATTGACGAAAAATAGAAAGTTGAGTACCATGCATAGTTTGTGGTTAAACTATAGATTGTACATGTTTTGTTAACAGTACACTTTTCCACATTCACGTTCCCGGCTAACTGAAATATTTGCACTCAGCTCTGTTTGTAATCTAAAGACGAGTTAAGATTTAATAATAATCCAACATTGCGTTGATGTAAAAAGAGATTAACATTTAAGCATTAAGCTTTGAGAGGCAGTTTGTTTCTCATTCACAAGCTTTTGATTAATATTTGGCTTCAGCAGATTTAATTTTAAATTACTGTTGGCTCTAACACAAAACGATAATTAAATCAGAAATGTTTTTAAAAGTTAACGAATAGGTTAGAATTTTATTTTTAAACAGTAATTTTCTCAACATTTTTAGATAACAGTATTCTTTTAGAGAACCTAGGAGGAAAATCAAAGCCACTAACTCTCAGCTGTTATCCTTTACATATCAGTTTATAAGCAAAAACTGTTATGTTATCATGTTGTACTGTTTAAGGTTGGTTAACCCTTTTTTAAATAATAAACTAAGCTGTGTTTATTAAAATAAACAAACCAAGTTGAACTACTAAGCTAATAATATATTATGTAGTGTGATGTTAACAATATATCGACCCTCCTACTAATTATTAAAATAATTATAGCTCTGTCTGTATCAGATTGATTTTACAAAACATTTGTATCGTTACTTCTGTTTTCCTATATAATGACAATCTCAGATGTATAATTGTATATTGTATAATACTAAATAAATTATAGATTAGAAAATAATATATAATTTTCTTAATCATAAATTAGATATTTAGCATTTATACAAATTAAGATCTATTTATTGTATAATAGTTTGATAACGCATAAGTTTTGGACTGAATCGATGTGGTTATAACATTACCATAACGTTTTATAGTTTTATAGTCTGATTTAGACGTTTCATTACCAGTTCCTAAAAGTACAGGGTAATCACAAATGATGTTCATGATTTTAAAAGTACATAAACTATAGTTTTCTTTGCCATACAAAATAATAAATAATATGGTTACATTCTAAGAAAAACTCAAAAGGTTTTGTCAAAAATACTCAGACATATAAATTTTTGACTTGGGTATCCTTTTTGATACGCCATATGCCAACCCTATAATCAAGCTCTTGCCATACGTCCAAAAGAATGTCTCGATCGGTTCCTGCGATGGCATTGGTAATCCGTTGGTGGATCTCAGGTATGCTAGCTGGTTATGGTGGTGTGAACTTTTATGTATTTCTACAGGAAAAAAATCACGGGATTTTTTTGTAGTGCACTATCATTCAAACTACAACGCCCGATTCATCTCAGCCAGCATATTGTTTTAAGTTCAGCCCTAACACCCAAGTGGTAAAATGGAGGTGCACCATTCTATTGCAGAATGAAGTTTGCGGAATCTTAATCTGATTGTGGAAGAAGCTAGTTTGTCATCATGTCCGAGAAAGTTATTAAACGTACCGTTTTCAAAGAAGAAAAGGCTTGTAAGCTTTGTTGTATGTGTCAGACAAAACACACTAACTTAAGTACAACCAAGCACGTACTCTATTTACGCACCCAAACCAAAGTAACAAAAGTACTAGAGTAATTTTAAAACAAACTACCTCATAGATATTTATGATCAAAATCTGGAACATCTCTTGTAATAAACCTGTATTTTGATTTAGCTATACCAAACACGTGTTTTATGTAACTAGTGATTACTTTCCATGACAGTTTTTGCACAATTGAATTAATACTATCTTTAGATTTTAAGTGCCCTGTTTAGTGTTTATTTTTAATGTCAATTTACTTATAATGAAAATGGTATAAGGTTTTTTGAACTGTTCATAACGTGGGCTCTTTTATTGTTTTTTACTTTACTTCTGGTTGGTCAATTCTCAACACATTACCTTTAACACTTTAAACCCCATATCTCTGATCTCTTGTTAAGCGGCGACGTTTAGTTAAGGTTCAAAGTCGGTTGCCACACATATGAGGTTGAGAGTGCTTACAAGGGATAATGAAGGCAAGTGCTGAGAACCGACACTGACCCTTTTTGCCTTGTCAATTAACCCAGAAGTGGTGAGAATATTCATGACCGAAGTTTGCATAGCCTTTTATTATTTTGTTCATGTTATTTAAAAGTGCTTTTAGCCTCCTTTTAGTGTAGCAACGAAAACATTTGAGATAATAACTCAATAAATTATTTTGTATTGTGTTACAAGAAGAGAAGGCAACTAGAGAAACACAAAAGATTATGTCTGTTCATGCAGGTTATATTGTACACTATATCATAGAATAAGCATATACTGTTTTACTTATTCTATGACTATATGATATGATAAACTTGTACAATAATCGCTCAAAGCAACTAATTCAAACTAATTACAAAAGAACTTGCCAATAACTGTGTTAACCTTTGAATTATGATTCAGTGAAAGTCTTGTTGAATATATTCACACTTCCTTAATCAAACAATCCAATAACGATAGACCAAGGTTTTATTACATTGTTACTCCTAGATTTTAATAAACACTAAATTATACGAGGTATAATTAACAAGATCAACATTGATATTCAATGTTTTTCTTGTAACGTACTCGGTATTACGGTAACATTTCTGTTCTTGGCATCAACTAAATCTTAGGAGTCGGTTGGTTATTTTTTATTGTAATAACTACAAACACAAGGTACGTATAACGGTGACTGTAAACTTGTAACTTGGTGTACATGAACAGGAAGACAGGAAGGAAGGTAATCAACAACTCACAAGCATCATGTTTGTACATTGTACAAGCAAGCAGGTTTATAGTGTCATACTCTGGCTTATTGTTCTCTACGTGGTCCAACCGTATCATCAAACACTTTTACCATTCTTACTATTTTACTAATTCGTTCGTACCGACTTTTGTAATCCAACTTTACCATTCTTACTCTTTTACTTATTCCTTCGTACCGACTGTTTTTATAATACGACCTTTACCATTCTTACTCTTTTAATTATTCTTTCGTACCGACTGTTTTATAATAAGGAATTTACCATTCTTACTCTTTATTACTAATTTTTTTCGTACCGACTGTTTTATAATACGACCTTAACCTTTCTTTCTATTTTGCTAATTAATTGGTTCGTACTGACTATTTTATAATACCAAATTTACTGGCCGACTAAACTAAAACTTGTTTTCACTCATCTATAAAACCCAAAGTTTCATTAACTTTTAGAAAGTATTTTCCATAAAGACCATCGTTAAATGAATTTCAAACACGTGCGTCGTGGTCAATAACTTTTCTATGTACACCTTCAATCGTGGACGTTTGTAAAAAGTTTTAAGAATAAATGTGATGTAGCACAACAATAAGGTATCTTTCGAATTTCAACCCAATATTTTTGTAATAGGTGGACCCTTTTGTGTTGAAATAATCTTTTCTTGCACGATGAGGGAAAATTAAATTTAAACCGTAAGTTTATAATATAGTCCTTCTCCTTTTCAAATTAAAAATGGCTGGTTTCTCCTGTGGTTGTGTAAACTGGGTCGAGTCGTACCTCACTGGACGACAGCAACGTGTGAGAGCTGGGGACACCGAATCGGACTGGAGGCCCGTCACACGAGGGGTTCCCCAAGGTTTGGTCCTTGGTCCACTGTTTTATTCACTATACATCAATGACGTTACCCTGAAAACATACGTTACCCAAGATCCTCTTGTACGCTGACGACTTACAAATTTACTACCACTTTCAAAAAAGACTCATGAAATGCAGTTTTTCAATAAATTCCGATCATTACATCAATCACTCGATGGGCTCAAAGGAACGGATTAAAACTGAACGAAACCGACCCAAACCATATTGATAGGTACTACTCGTTTACGTTCAAATCGACCTGCTCACGTTCCCAAGACTTAAACTCAACGACGTTGAACTAAACTACTCTGACAAAGTCAAAACCTTGGTCTGATACGAATTACATAATTAACGAATCACTGACTTGGAACGAAACCGTTACTGCTACCTGCAACCGAGTCTTTGCCTGCATTCACAGCTTGAAGCGCTTTGCTTTATTTCTTCCATTCAACGAAAGTGATGCTGGTAAAGACTTTATGCTACCCCACTTTTACTACTGTGACGTCGTCACAAACGACATGACAATTGAACTGTCCGACAGACTGCAGCGTGTTCAAAATTACTGCATCCGTTTTATTTTTAACTTACGACGTGTTGACCACATTACTCCTTACTTTGAACAGCTGTCCATATTGAAATAAAACCTCTGAGAGTTCCACATTTTAACTCTACTGTACACTATCATCAGACTAAAAAACCTGCTTATCTTTCTGACCAATTCACATTTATGTCACAAATAAGTTCCCGTAACACTCGAAGAGGAGCTCTTCTGTTGTCGATTCCTCTGCATAGATCATCAGTTTTTGGAAAATCGTTCATTGTCTCATCATGTCGCCTTTGGAACGCCCTTCCTGATAATGTTAAATCGATCGAATCTCGGGCTCGCTTTGGGGCGGTGGTCAGGGACGGAATGCTGCGGGGCTGTGGTAGGGGTGGTCGGGGCCGTTGGTGTGCGTTTACGGGAGTGGATTGTATGAAAGGTAGTGTGATTGTTTTTTAGGTTTAGTGCTAGTATTAAATCGATTTATCTGTAAACCTTTATACACTTTAGTTAAGTTTTCTTATCTTATGTTTAAAATATCTAATTTCCAATTATTTTTATATAATATATATTTTCTAATTAGTATGATTTTTGTTGTATATATTTAACGTGGATGAGCGGTACAGAAGAACTAACTTCGCCACGTAAATAAAGACTTTTCATTTACTTTAATTATTTCTTCCTGTTCTCACGACGTCAAAACATTATAATAATTAGCTTGAGATATTTTTGTTCTCGAGTAACATCTTCAGTCAATGATTGGCTGAAATTGACTGAACAATTGGTTTAAGCTAATCAGTGATTGAAGATGGTATATAGCTTCATAGTGAGACCGAAATATCTTAACCTAGTTATTATGATAGTTTGACGCGATGTGAACAGGAGGAACTAGATTATAGTTGTGACACCAACCGCAATACCTTAGAGTTATCTTATATTAGTTTGTTATAACCTCAATTTTGTATCCCACTAAAGGTTTGAATTAAATTTAAAATGGACTATCTTCAGAAGATATTTTTGGAACTTATAAATTATAAATTAAAAATCTGCGAACAAATTGCAGCCTATAACTAGTTTGAAGTCTAGTGTAGTAACAGACAGACAGCGCAGCGTAGCGTAGCGTAGCTGAGCGCAAAGTATCCAAAACACACAGAGAGCGCAGCGTAGCGTACATTGTAAATAAATAAAATAATATTTTATTGCCATGAGCAAAGGAATTGAAATGAAAATTAACTACATATTAGCCTAATGAAAATAACTAAACAATATAAATTTGTATCATTACTAATCTTTAATTTGTTTTGAAAATATTCATAACTGTTAAATAGGCTTGTATTTTGAATTTATTTATAATTTTTTCTTTCTCATGGAATTTGGAAGGTTGCTTTAAAGTTGGGTCATATTATGTAGGAATTGGTTTAAATAAGTTGTCGATAATTTGAATCAATTTATCACAAGTCTTTAGTTTCTAATATATTTTGATCTAAAATTATGTTGAATTTGTTTGATGAATAAAAGTTTCAGATATATAAAGAGTAAATAGTCAAAATGTTGTTTTCTTTTAAATAAATTAACATAGAAGTAACCTAATAATAAATTACTATTATAAACCGTCATGAAGTTCATCATATTAGTATAGAGGATGGCTCTGCCGAAAGCGGCTGTATAGTATTTATGAAAATGCCTTTCGGTTACAGTTTTTGCTTAATAACAGAAGTTTGGGTGCATGAAGTGTGTGAAGGTAGGGACAAACATGGTGAACTTTTAACTTTGAGGTAGGCTATATATTTAAGCATTATATATCTAGGCTTAGTAATATTTTTTTTATAGTTCACTTTCGCTAATCTGATGAGAAGTTAGCACTTTACTTTGTCAACCAGCGTGTTCCACTGAATACGTTCCATGTGCTCTGGGAAAACAAATAGTTTGTTCTTCCAGGCTGCGCTGCGCTACGCTACGCTGCAATACGCTACCAGTGTGTCTTGCTCTATTCAATGCATGATTTTGTTTAAATCATACGCTGCGCTGTAGTTGCGCTGTACTACGCTACGCTGCGCTGTCGTCTGTTATTACACTAAGATAACATTAAGAAACAACTGTCTTCTATGCATTCGTCCTTCATCTACAGTTGATGCCTGAAAGTTCGTGTAGAACCTCATTATTATGTTATGTAACGGACAAACCACTTTCTTAAAATATAAAATCTTTACTTATGGTTGCATTAACAGGTTCCTGTTCTGGTTAAAAGTAACGCTCGTATTTTCATACTCTGGTTTCAATATCCGTATGTCATACTCGTATCAACATGTGACAGTGTGAATCCCGATCACTATCACTGGACTGATTGAAATATAGATGACAAACACTTTACTGAGCTCAGTTTGATTAAACCCGGCTGACAGTTCAGCTGTTCATATCAGCACTCCACAAATCAAAGCGTGGTTTCAAAAGTAATATAGGCCCACAACCGTACCAAACAGCTGATCCGTCTGGTACTCTTTACATCTAAGAGCTGTTTCAACCGACTCTACGCAATCACGCAACGAGGAAGACACACATTTCAATCTGAAACTTTTCTTTCTTTCTTTTGTAAATTGGTTCGGACATAGCTTTCGAACTTGGTTTTGTTGTTTGTAGGCCTACTTCAATCAACAGTAAAATAATTACACATGTGATTTAGTACGATTTTATGAGCCAGGTAAAAGGATTAAAAATAATCATCCAAATTTGAAAGGTTCAAAAATAATTTGGTGAAAGAGGTTGAATTTTCACTTGAATTGGATAGTTACTCCTAATAAAAAGTAAAGGCAAGGAAAACAGGGTTTAGACGATCACGATTTAAATTTGTACGATCTTATAAACTTATCATAGATGCCTCGTCAATTAATTCTTTATGAAGATTCATATACTGGTTTCGACACTGAAGTGCCGTCATCTGGATGATCTTTGTAAAATGACAACAAAATTTTATGTTGCAATAAATTAATAGTTTTAAGTTGGATGTGCAAGTATAAATTTAGGCAGGATCGGAGTTAAAACGTGTGAATATAAGTAAAACTACTCAGTGAAGGTACACCAAATGCAAAGTTTCCCAAAGTTTAGTTTCAAACACTGGACCGATTAAAGGATATAGAAATCATTTATATTGCGTAAACTGTAATAAACAACTAGTAAACCTAAGACTGTGTAAAAGTGTAAAATAGTGGTGTAGCAGGCTCGTGCCAGATAGTAGAGACAAATAAGACTAACTAATTAACAAATTCACGAGTGTTTCCGATTAAATAATTAAATGTCACTCATTAATTAAATAAAAACTAAGTTGTAATTAATAAACAAAATCAGGTTTCTCATCCAACAGTAATTATAACGAGCAAATAACGTTGCTATTTATAGTTTCAATCAGCGGAATGAACTATAAATTCAATTACTCGTCTAGCACTGGCAGAATATGTATACAGTACTAGTTATAATTATTTTAGAATGCGAGCAGACCTGATTGCTTACATTGCTTTGCATAGTCAGTGTATGTGTATATGTTTAATAATCATCGAGTCAGGCTTTTACTATTAGCAAACAAGTTAACCATTTTATACTTGAACTTATTTGCAGTCCGTTCTGACTCCAAAGACTAGTGTTAACAATGTTCTCACGCAGTTATTAAACTTATTCTCAAGATTTATTTTGTATTTGATTCTTATTAGGGATAGATTAAAACAATATTTGTTTAGACATATCAGCTGAATTTGATTTAAATTCTAAACAAGCTGTTTGGCAACTCATCTGTTTAACACATCACTTACTTATGAATGAATAAACTGTTGTGAGAAGTAATCATTCTCATTTACTCTGAACTGAAGTTTGCTCGCTTCTTACGTATAAGCAGCTTAACCAGCTGTGCATATTTCACACTCTCGCTACATCGAGGTTTCCTTTACACGCAGTTTCCACACGAGTAAGTATAATAACCGAGCCCGATACTTTACACAATCGCACTTGTACATCTCAATACAACGTGTTTCTCTCATATACAGTTTTATTTCACTATGTACGATGTTACTAATGGCTAGGGAGGTCGCGTAGGTCTGAATGATGGTCCGAATCCAGTTCAAGCAGCCATTAGTAACATCATTTTACTAATGCGGTCATTTGTTTTAAAATTCAATTACTACTAGTAAATAGCGTAGTTACTAAGAGGATTTTCATTAAACCTGGCACTAAAAAGTTGTTGGACACTAATAAAATATTGGTTAATGTGATAATCCAGCACTTAACAAGCTTTATTGTCTTCAAATGCAAGCATTACACAACACCTACAACAGTTGACTTAAAAATACACTGGACTTAAATAGTTGACTTAGAAATCATACAACTATGAAAACGCATTCGAATTAGACTACACGTGTTTAACACTTATTAATTGATTAAACAATTTTAATAGCTTAGTTGAATAAAGATATCCTGCTGGAACGATAGTACGAGTATAATATGTTTGCATCTTTCAAATAAAAACAAAAAAGCAACAGATACAAAGTCTAGAGTTTATATCTACCAGTGTAATGAAATTGAAGTTTCCAAAAGTTTTGACGTTTTCCTTACTTTCAAATGACGAGAAACAAAATTCTAACTTGTCAGAAATATCAAGTTTCAAATAAGTTTGAAGAAAACTCAAGTGAGTTTTGTCTGAATTGTTCTTACTTTACAGAGTAACAGCCATTGATTAGGCAAACCTCTAAGTTCTGTCATGACTATGTAAAATGATTTCTTACTTATATTGAAAAGTATATTCTAAAAATATGCTTATATTAAAAATCTTAACACAGTGCAATTGAAAGTAAGCAAACGGGGTTTCGTCATTATTCATTTTATTATTTGAATTTGTAGCATAATTTTAGAAGAACACTCTATGTTACCATCCCTTACATGCACGCGCTCGAGTTTCTTGATTGTTGAAGTTAACTTTTGTTGGGTTTACGTTTTGAGCGTCTGTGTAGTTTAAACCAATGTTTAATCTCGGTAACTCTTTTGGATTTAGTTTGGGCTTGAGAAAGCTTATCAAATAAATTTTTACTGGGAATTTTCCATCGTTAGTGAATAAAAGATCATGACGTTTCGTGATCAGACTGAAATTCTCCCATCGTCCACAGAAAACTTCAATTAAAGAATTAAACTACGCTTTTATAATATAAAAACTGGAATTATAATTAATGACAAAATGCAAAGTAGAGTGGGGTTGTACAGTTTAATGTAGAAAGAGCGAGGTCGGGGCTTAAGCAGAAATCACAAGTCCTCAGAGACAGTCTCAGGTCTTGGTTCCTCACAGTTTCAGCAGAACATTTACACGCCGGCAGCAATACCTTTAAATATACCGTTAAAACAGGTTTTTTTAGTAAAATATGGCGTTAAACTTCCACTTTCTTTAAACTTTATGACAGTTCCGTAGTTTTATACTTAAGAATTACAAACGAGTTATTGAACCTTTGATCACGTATTTACTTCTACTTTGAAACTCAACTAAACAAGTCATTTGATATATTTCTGAATTTTAGAATCGTTTAGTATAGGCTAATTCAGAACCTTAATAGACAAATCATGTGACCACTACTGTGACTTGTTTCAACTTACAGTTGTTTGTAATGATCATACCTATCTAGCATGAGAGTTTCAAGCCACTTTTTGTAGCTTTAAGTATTAACTATGTACTGTTGGAATTTTCTTTTTTGATACAAATTGGACTTCAGTAGAAGTTTTTATTATAAACCTGTACATTGGGAACGAAATGTCAAAATTATCTTATATAATCTCTGCACAAATAATTTTTCAACTTGTATGAATACTAAATAAATATTTATTACCAAAGAAGATTGAAGACAACATTTGTGGACCAAACTGAGGCTAAAACCCGGATCTCCCAATTGGCTGGTGAGAATGCTACCAATTACACCATTCAGCCCACCTCTTTATGTACTTTTAAATTTGAAGTAGCTTGGGCCGGATGGTATAGATACGAGTATAGTGTAAATCTGGAACTTTGGGACTACATGGGCTGTTATCGTGTTCCTTGTATTTGTCTGACTTCTCTGTGCTTGATAGTACACAGCAAGTTAAGTTACTCTATAAAATATATCATATTTAAGGCAGAAAGCAATTCACACTTGATCGTAGATTCTGATCATAATGTCCCAAGCTTATCTGACCCGTTATGGCTTCAACTCCCATCCAACAGCCGTTATGGAGATCTCAGCTTGAGTTACTGACTTGCTCAAGTAACTGAATCTAGGGCTCAATTAACAAACTTCTTGTCTCACTATCTAACGCTTTATCAATGCTAATTCAATTATATTTTGTCGATGTTTGATTTACAAATAAACCATAAAGCACCTGTTACTTCTTGCCTGTTCATAAAATTAAATAACAACAATAAAGCTGTGGTAGGATGAATAATAGCGCGTTTAATGGCGTGAGTTTCTTAAATACAACTTCATTTCAAGGTTTAACAAAAGTAAGGTGAACTTTTTTTAACTTGCCAATAGAGATTCCGTGTAACAAGTGTTGGTCATTCAACGTAAAAATCATTCCCATAACCATCAACACATATATGATACTATATATTTATCTATGATGCTCTACGTGTTAAAACAATTTTATCACATATTTTAAAAACAGAAATAAATTTAAACGAAAGTACGCACTGGCTACTCAGAATAGCTGCTTTTCCTAGAATAGTACTGAAAGATAGGAATCTCGAATATGTTTAACTTAACAAAGGGTGTGTCTTGGATTCTGTGAAGCATGAAATATATGAACAAGGGAAGAAGAGATTTATTCGACTGTCAACCATTCACGCGAGATTCCTTTCCAGCAATTTATGTCTGCGTTGTCCGTTACAATATTCACTTAGTTATACTTTGCCAGGTTATATTATTTTTAAATACAAGTCTTGACGATACTTAACAAACAGATTAGCTGGATACAAACGTTGCTAGTCTTTAGCGTGACAGTTATGTTTCAATATCTATTTACACGTATACCTAGTCTTATAATTGAGCTAAATTGTTTGTTTATGACTAAATAAATTAATCATACCGACTGTTGTTTTATTATGACTGTGATTAAGTGAAACCGGATCATTTGGTTCAATTTACTGTCTAGTACCTTTTGTTTTAGTTTTTTCAAATCACAATATGTCTCAATTTACGGCTGCGGAAAATATTGACGGTGCAAAGGGTTACTGATCAAAAAAATTCCACTGTTATAAATAAGGATACTGTGAGTTTTTAACTAACAGGTCAATCAATATAGCCTTGAGTTGATAGCTGGCAAAATCTGCATGTTTTGAAATACTTACTTTGTGAAACGTAACAATACGGTATTTGTAAAGCTCTGTTAAGTCCACTTAAATGTGGAGAAAAGAATGGGCTCCAAACCGCTCTATACGAAGTGTTCATAAAGGGAGTCATACATTTTCGGATTAGGTTTATCGTTTCAAAATAAAGATAAAATCAGCAATTCTTAAATTTTATTTTTATTATTTATCTTCCAAACAAATTATTATATTTGGTATCTATATTTGGTATATTATACATTTGTGTCTAAGTAAGAAAATGTATACACACAAAATATCCAGAATGATCTAGCTTACCGTTTAAAATAGTAACTACTTTCAAAGGTTCTCAAAAATGTAAAGAATAACATATTGCATAAGGTTTTTACGAGTATTATCCTCCACATCACACCATAATTATATAAATATATTGAGAATCAACAAAGTTACAGTGGAAACCATGGCAAAGAGGATGGTAATAAAAGAAAATGACGGTTTTCAGTTATAGTTTCCCTAACTGGCATCTAAAAAGTTAAAAATGTAGAAAAAAGCAAAAGGTGATTCTTAAAATATTATTGTAAACGTCATGGTTTATTCGCTATTTAAGGTGTGATAATAAATTACAAAATATTTATAAAATAAAATATCCACAATTTTAAATGGTCAGCTACATGCTAGTAATTCTTTTCAAACATGGTCTTACTGGGTACTAGCCGCTGTGCCATGCCATTTTACGCTCGAGAGCTAATATTGCCTGCACTTTACGCCCAGACTGCACGAGCTGCTTCAGAGTATCTCGAGCTTACTCGAAGAAGCTTACTAATAAATGTTAGTTTTCAACATTTCAATAAAGCACAGTGAATGCTGTGAGCTTAGACCTTTATCCCTAAGGCAGAAGTAATACAACATTTACACGTTATAAACTGACCAATCTAGACTAAGCCGGGCTTGTATGGAACATTCCACGTTGCATGGCAGCATTTCAATAAAGCACAGTGAATGTTGTGAGCTTAGACCTCAATCCCCGAGGCTGAGCTCAATACAACATTTACACTTTATACACAGGCCAACCCAGCCAAGTCAGGCTTGTATTGTACATTCCACGTTGTATTGATCTGTAAGTTTAGCAACATTTCAATAAAGCACAGTGAATGTTGTGAGCTTAGACCTCAATCCCCGAGGCTGAGCTCAATACAACATTTACACTTTATACACAGGCCAACCCAGCCCAAGTCAGGCTTGTATTGTACATTCCACGTTGTATTGATCTGTAAGTTTAGCAACATTTCAATAAAGCACAGTGAATACTGTGAGTTTAGACCTCAATCCCCCGGAGCTGAGCCCAATGCAACATTTACACGTTATACCCTGGCTGACCCAGCCCAGGCCAAGCTTGTATTGTACATTCCACGTAGTCTTCTAGCTTGGCAAATTAGAATAATTTCAGATTTTATCCTATTTACCTTTAAACTGTATTTTTCGTTTCTATTTAAAGTTCACAATGGTTCTAGTTCAATATATCTAAGCATTCGTTATTTTTGTCAATATTCCTTTTGCAACTATTAGAAATTTATTTCGACCAGGATCCTTAGCTGTTCGTTTAACTGCTAATGAGGTTTGGCTGTAAACTAATCATTGTATCACTTGACAGCACCCATGTATAGTGTAAAAAAATGTATAACAATACTAAAAGATGCAATTTATTAAATATACGTACCATTCGAATGAGCAATACGCTTGTACACATTTAAAATTATAATAATTGTAAACGTTCATCAATTAACAAATCGGTCTGGTACAGCTTGGCAGACTGACTATACAGTGTCCAATGTGATGTCATTCAAAGAATTGTTACTTAAAAGACAACAAAACGAATTTCCAGCATGTTTTTATTTTAGCCTTTTTAAATAAATAGTAACATTCAGAAGTACCGTTGGAAAACCGCTGTTTCAAAGTATCACCTTGTGTAACTTTAAAAGGTCCAGGTTTTCTTTGAAATTAGTATAATTTACTTAAAGCGTGCAGCCCCATACACTTTTTGTGACACTATATTTTTAAATATGCAGTGACCTTTTGATGTGCGTATTTTTAAAATTAAATTATGATTATTATTTGATTTTCAGTTATTTTTCAAGTACTTTTTAGTTTTAAGCACATATAGTACCCGAAGGTAACTTTTTTATATAGTTTTTTGAACATTGAACATAATTGGGAGTTTTGTTTTACATATTACACAACATGACAAGAACCGCAGTAATGTTCCTTTAAGTTAACGCAGTTTTGGTTAATTAGTTCTACTTCATCTAAAACAAAAAATGCGTTACACAAATAGTTTTAAAAACTTTTTCTTTGCTGCCACCCCAATCAATGACATGAACACAATAATTACTGTAGAACTCTGCCTGTTGCTTCCAGCAAACATATTGTAACAGTAAACAGTTGTCACGAGTCTGACGTAAGCTGCTCTCAGATACAATCAGTACCTTGATTAAGTTTGGAGAAGGAACCAGATTGATGAATACATCAAAGCTATAATCAACACACATAGGCTTAGGCCTGTTGCTGTCGGCCAATATTACAAATATATTACAAACATAAAGCTTTGTATCAGTATGTACTTATTTAGCAACTGTATTTTCATTCTTCCACACCACATGCTCTTTGTTTATGAATAGCCTCGGAATTCTATGAACCTTTCTAGTAATTACTCGTGTAAGCTCGCTGTTTTACAGAAGTCTCGTATATCATTTCATTATTTTATCATTAAATAAATAAAGAAGTTATGATCTAAAACCACACTTAGAAGGCCAGAATAAACGGCTTTGAAGAAGATAGTTTGTAATAATCTTCTGGTAAAGGTTTTGTTGAGATGAACAAAACCGGGGTTCATATATTTGTGTTCAGTTGAATATTTTTTGAATTTCCTTTAGAAACAAACGTTAGTTTATTTGATATTTTATCAGGTTTTGCGTTATCACTCTATTCCTAAATATGACCAACGGTCGATTGATGGTAATCTGAATTTAGAAGTTCATAACAATCATAAGAATCATAACAACTATAATAAACTACATAATCGTCATCAAATTGGCTACTGCTAATTAATTATATTAATTGAAATAAAAGAAACTATTGAAATTCTAAGAATTGGTCTAATATCTTATAAACAACTAAATATAACATTTGTTATTATTGTTGTTTAAGTATTATTGAAATAACACATGATTTATATTCATCAGCTACATTTGTTAAAATTAGTTTTACATTGAAACGCCGAATAACAATGATGCAATACTATTACTAAGGAACAAGAAATAAGTGGTAAGGGGTTTAAGGACAGAGCTACAGTGGACGCAGGTGTTCAGGCTAGAACAATAACAGTTCTCTGTCAACATGAGCGTGAGTGAAACCCTGGCCGTAAACTGATGCTATTGCCTTGAACAGCTGATCCAGACATATAGAGTGTAGAGTCAGGACACCACTTATGTGCACACCACTCAAATATATGTAGGATTTTTACCATTGTCGGGGTGATAGTTTTAATGCAAATTGAAGGTTTCCTAGAAAAGGTTTGGTGACACTTCACGAAAATTGAAACCGTCACAATACGGGCGTAAAATAGTGGTCACCGCCTGACCTAACGGGAATCGTATAGCTTCAGACTTAAACTCTACTAGCTAGCCAACCTACTGCATTCCAAGCTTTGATATTGGTTGGCGAGGCTAGTTGATTAGGTAGGAGCGTATGTATTTAACTAGATCTTTGCGAGTATCAGTTTACTTGAGTAGGATACAAAGGCTCCGCCAGATAGTTGTACAGGGGGCAGTGGAGGCTTTAGGGGTGTCTGGGGTATGGAATACCTCCCAGCACAAGCAGGGAGTCCGGGCCCCTCGGAAAATTGTAATATTTCGTTCTTTCAATCTAGTGCCACTAAATTGAATATGCAAATATTAAACATTTCTACATTTCCTAAATCGGTTTAAGCTGTACACCTTGTTTCCCATATCGTACGTAATTATAAAAGTTTATAGACAACGTATATTTGTGAATCTAGTTTGTTTTAAATACTTGAAAATTAGAACCCGTGCTCAGGCGCAGGCGCGTGGTGTTTGGATAGCATCATAGACAAGTTTATTTCGACGAGGCGCCAAAGACAATGCCTTTATCGTCAGGGCCGTTTTTTTTTCAACGGTCCTAACGATAAAGGCGTTGCCTTTGAAAGGCTTCGTCCGAAATAAACGTTGTTTCATGTTTAAAATTATATTTTATTACTCTTTCCAATATTGAGCACACTCTACCTTCAATAAATAATCAGTTCATTATTTCTACGTATTAAGTTTAATCACTTATTTATTACATATAGATTTGTGAGTTTTTCGTATATGTATCTTCTTTTGCAATCTTCCGGCAATCGGATCCAATTGACAATGAAACTGTCATGTTGGATGAAACTGAAATTCGAGGTTCATTCAACGAAATTTCTTGGGATATACCTTGATAAAGGGTTGACCTGGGACTGCCACGTTGAACACGTTTGCTCCAAAATTTCCTCAGGCATTTATGTCTTGAGACAACTTTCAAAATACTGCCCAACTCAGGTACTGATGACGGCGTATTATGGAGTTGTCACCCACACCTCACACCTACGGCTTGGCCTTGTGGGAGGCTGCTCAAATGCAATATTTCTACGCTTTTCGTTTTGCAAAGCAAGCAATCCAAACAATCGCAAAACTTCAATGGAGAGAGTCGCAAGCCAGCTTTCAAAAACTAAAATTGTTACACTACCTTGCCTCTATATCCTTGAAACATGTCTTTTTTAGATCTAGTGCGACCCCGTAAGAGGTAGAGACATACACTCTTACGTAACGAGAGGCAGGGATGATTACCGAACTGGGAGACACAGGACGGTAACTCATGAACGTTTGCCTTCACAGGCAGGAGTTCTTTGGTCAACAGACTTCCAAATTCGATTAAAGGTGCCACTATGCCCAAGGCATTTAAATCTCGTCTCAAAACAATACTAGCTCAGGAAGCATTTTACAGCACAGACGAGTACATGGCACATAACTGGGAGACCTCTTAAACTGACAGACAATTGGGCTGAGGGAATAATTCGAATGAATGAAATGAATGAATGAATACCTTGTATGTCTGGAAAGATACTCGATGTGAATGAATGGCATTTTAGAAAACCTAAATCACAGATGATTGCGATACAATGTATATTGTTTATGCAATACAGATTTATTTATTATTATTATCTTTACTCCAGGGTTGGCCTACCCCTTACCCCTCTCTGGTAGGCACCCTTGGTAGGTGGTGGATATATTTATTCGGAGAAAACTTGACTAACATGAAGTAAAAGAAAATAAAGTACTCTTGTTCTTTTATGTCTTGAGACAACTTTCAAAATACTGCCCAACCTGGTACCATGACGGCGGTTATGGAGTTGTTCACCCACACCTCACCTACGGCTTGGCCTTGTGGGAGGCTGCTCAAATGCAAATATTTCACGCTTTTCGTTTTTAAAATCCAAAACATCGCAAAACTTCAATGGAGTAGTATCGCAATGGCCAAAACTAAAATTGTTAACACTACCTTGCCTCTATATCCTTGAAACATGTCTTTTTAGATTCAGTGCGACCCTAAAGAGGTAGAGACATACACCTTTACGTAACGAGAATCAGCAGGGATGATTACCGAACTGGGAGATACAGACGGTAACTCATGAACGTTTGCCTCTTGGCAGGAGTCTTGGTCAACAGACTTCCAAATTGATTAAAGGTGCCACTATGCCCAAGGCATTTAAATCTCTGTCTCAAACAATACTAGCTCAGGAAGCATTTTACAGCACACGAGTACATGGCACATAACTGGGAGACCTCTTAAAAACTGACAGACAATTGGGCTGAGGGAATAATTCAAATGAATGAAATGAATGAATGAATACCTTGTATAGTCTGAAAGATCGAATGGAAAATTTTAGAAAACCTAAATCACAGATGATTGTGATACAATGTATATTGTTTATGCAATACAGATTTATTTATTATTATTATCTTTACCCAGGGCCGTGCCCAGTTTCCTACCCCCCTCTGTAGTAGGCACCCTTGGTAGGTGGTAGATATATTTCAATTCGGAGAAATACTCTTGACTAACATGAAGTAAAAGCAGTACCAGTACTCTTGTTCTTTTATGTCTTGAGACAACTTTCAAAATACCGCCCAACTCAGGTACCGATGACGGCGTATTATGGAGTTGTTCACCCACACCTCACCACGGCTTGGCCTTGGGAGGCTGTCAAATGCAAATATTTCTACGCTTTCGTTTGGTAAAAAGCAAGCAATCCAAACAATCGCAAAACTCAGGAGAGAGTCGTGCAAGCCAGCCAAAAACCAAAATTGTTAACACTACCTTGCCTCTATATCCGTGGAAACATGTCTTTTAGATCTATGCACCCTGTAAGAGGTAGGACATAACTCTGGCGTAACAGAGGCAGGGATGATTACCGAACTGGGAGACACAGGACGGTAACTCATGAACGTTTGCCTTCACAGGCAGGAGTTCTTTTGGTCAACAGACTTCCAAATTGATTAGCAGGCCACTATGCCCAAGGCATTTAAATCTCGTCTCAAAACAATACTAGCTCAGGAAGCATTTTACAGCACAGACGAGTACATGGCACATAACTGAGACCTCTTAAAACTGAAGACAATTGGGTTGGAGGGGAATAATTGTTGAATGAAATGAATGAATGAATACCTTATGTCTGAAAGATACTTCGATGTGAATGAATGGCAAATTTTAGAAACCTAAATCACAGATGATTGCGATACAATGGTATTGTTTATGCAATACAGATTTATTTATTATTATTATCTTACTCCAGGGCGTGGCTACCCCCTACCCTCTCTGGTGGTCACCCTTGGTAGGTGGTAGGATATATTTCAATTCGAGAAATACTTGACTAACATGAAGTAAAAGAAAATAAAGTGCTACCTTGTTCTGTATTTCAAATTTAACAAACCACTAATTTGTAATTCTATCTCAGTATTAGCCAAATATAAAGTTTATCAAAAGAAGAATTTTGTTATTATTTTGTGAATGTTTTTAATTATTATTTGGTTATGTTTAAAATTAACAACCAGGATTCCGTTTGAATTTAACACAACTACAGACATTTCAGAGTAGGCTGTGAACATAGTTCTCAGCACAATGAGCTGAAACCAATGTTCAATGTGAGAATTGTTTCTATCCTTAAATACATGCAGCTTTCTAGAATCGTTACTTGAGGATAAACTAAAGTATAACAATGAAACTAATGCTGTTCAGCTCTTCACCTATACAGCTCTTCACAGATTTCACACCCAAAATAAAACCAGGCTGACACGAAGCTAAGGCTCGGTTCACACTGGGCAGCATGTGCAGCGGCAGCGCGGCGGTGGTTAAAGGTGGTTTGCTGTTAAAGGTGGTTTTGTAACTTTGTATAGTGCGTACCACGCTGCTATCTTTAAAGGCCGATCACAACAGTCTTTTGAGTTTATATCCCAAAGACACTTTTTACTTTTAATACACTCGATTAATCTTTCTATGTCTATAACTGAAGGGTCCATAGTTAATGTATAGAACACTGGCAATAACAAACTTGCAACAACAACTCAGATGTTTACTCCCCACACCTCCTTTCACTGACTGACAGCCTGACAGCCACCCTCCCGCAAAACATTGACGGGGAGGGTAAGACTGAGACCGATTCTTGGAATTGAGGCCTTCGACCGGACGCAGCAAATGGGCAGCATGGCAGTGGGCGCTGCAAAGCGGCAGCGCAGGGCAGCATTCGGCGATAGGGCAGCACGCGCTGCATGCTGCTGTGAATCGCTCCATATGATTCAATGCACTGCCATGACGCGCACTTGAAGCCCGTGCTGCTGCTGCCCGGTTGCTGCCGCTGCATGCTGCCCAGTGAACCGAGCCTAAGCGGTAAACCGGTTCGGCCTTCGGCCTCAGCTTGCCTCCTGTATAACCACACGTATTACGAGGCTGACAAACTCACGTGGTACATTATCGACCTATTGTGAGCGTAGCGAACAGCCACCTTCAGCCTTCGGCTCAGCTTGCCTCCTGTATAACCACACGCATTACGAGGCTGACAGACTCACGTGGTACATTATCACGACCTACTGTGAGCGTAGCGAACAGCCACGCTTCGGCCTTCGGCCAAGCTCCTGTATAACCACACGCATTACGAGGCTGACAGACTCACGTGGTACATATCACGACCTACTGTGAGCGTAGCGAACAGCCACCTTTCGGCCTTCGGCCTCAGCTTGGCCTCCTGTATAACCACACGCATTACGGGGCTGACAGACTCACGTGGTACATTATCACGACCTACTGTGAGCGTAGCGAAGACACGGCCTTCGGCCTCAGCAGCCTCCTGTATAACCACGCATTACGGGGCTGACAGACTCACGTGGTACATTATCGACCTACTGTGAGCGTAGCGAACAATGCGGCCTTCGGCCTCAGCGGCCTCCTGTATAACCACATTACAGGCTGACAGACTCACGTGGTACATTATCACGACCTACTGAGCGTAGCGAACAGCCACGCTTTGGCCTCAGGGCGTGTTCCTTTACTGCAAGCTTTATTACATCGTAAAAACGTATTTCAAGTGTTATCGAAATTCGACTACTCATAAGTCTGTTATAACACTTTTTCAGCCACCATTTTGAAATAACTCATCGGATCTTGATGATTCTTTTGTATTTTGATAGATATTTTAATATACATATTTATTACTAAATAAATTTGAAGACACAAATATTTGGACCAAACCGGGATTTGAACCCGGGTCTCCTGCTTGCCGGGCGGTTATGCTAAACCCACAAAATCCGGCCCAACTGTTTCTGCCTTCAAATAAGTACTTAAATCTAAATGTTTATCCGAAACATGTGACTGTCAAATAGTGACTTTGAATCGACAAGCTGGAAATATTACAAACAGAATTTAAATACTGTGTAAAAATGACTTATTATAGATCTTAATTTGTATACACGCTAAATAGCCAATTTTTTTGCTAAATAAATTTGAAGACAAAAATATTTTTATTGTTTTATAACTAATATACATATTTGCTATACATTTTATAAACATCGGATACAATTTACGGGTTTTAAGCATCAAAACACCTTTTTCTTTTCACAACTTACCATGCTGACAGTACGACATTTTTCCAAAAGCAGTTGGATAAGAGCAGATGATAAGAATATGTCTAAATTAGGTAAGATGTCCAAATGACCAATCCAACATTTGCCAAAGCCCAGGATCACAAAACGAATGGCAAGAATAGCGAAACCTCTAACGGATATCCTAGGCACACGGTAGTGTTTGCATCTAAAAAGGTGGTAACCAAGACTTTTCATATGTTTTTCGAGGCTTTTTAGAGTTATGAAAAAGAAGAAAACTTCATATCATTGTAAGAAACTACTAAAAGGCATAATATTTCAGATGTTTCGTCTAGCAAGAGTACAGTTTTAATTATATTAAACTCCTAGTTATAAGTGAGTCTTTGAAAAAAAAAAAACAGTTTGTAAAGTAAAGATTGTTTTACATTTTTTTGTATTATTACAAGCACGTGGTTAGCTACACAGACCATGTCACAAGGCACGTAAGCCTTTATTGCAGAATATAAGTAAGAACATAGCAAAGCTTCAAACACTATTATACAAAATCAAACTTAGTGGAATTGGTTGGATTATAATATGCTATGATACAAGGAGGACAACATTGGGAGATTGAGGTCTAAGGTCAGTTTTAATCCGTTCACTGTGTTTTATTGAAATGTTTCCAAGGTTAAAGTTGAATCCTACGTGGAATGTACAATACGAGCCTGGCTTGGCCTGGGTGGGCAAGTGTATAACGTGTAAATGTTGTATCGAGCGCAGCCTCAGGTGAGTGAGGTCTCTGAAGTTCACAGCATTCACTGTGCTTTATTGAAATGCAGCTAAGCTTACAGTTGAATACAACGTGGAATGTACAATACTAGCTTGGCTTGGGATGGGTCAGCCAGGGTATAAGGTGTAAATGTTGTATCGAACGCAGCCTCAGGAGATTGAGTTCTAAGCTCACAGGATTCCCTGTGCTTTATTGAAATGCTGCTGAGGGTAAGGTGAATACAACGTGGAATGTACAATACTAGCCTGGCTTGGATGGGTGGGCAAGGGTATAACGTGTAAATGTTGTATCGAACGCAGACTCAGGGATTGAGGTCTAAGCTCACAGTATTCACTGTGCTTTATTGAAATGCAGCCAAGCTTACAGTTGAATACAACGTGGAATGTAAAATAGCCTGGCTTGGGATGGGTCAGCCAGGGTATAACATAAATGTTGTAACGAACGCAGACTCAGGGATTGAGGTCTAAGCTCACAGCATTCACTGCGCGTTATTGAAATGTAGCCAAGCTTTCAGTTCAATGCAACGAGGAATGGACAATACAAGATTAGTACAAGCTTTGTGTCCAGCTGTAACCTTTGTTAAATACCACCCAGGCTCGTAAATATAATAATATAACCTGGTCAAAGTATAACTAAGTGAATATTGCAACGGACAACGCAGACATAAATTGTTGTCATGGAATCTCGCGTGAATGGTTGACAGTCGAATCAATCTCTTCTTCCCTTGTTCATATACTTCATGCTTCACAGAATCCAAGACACACCCTAACAACCTAAACATGTTCGAGATGCCTATCTTTCTATGGTAGTAGTCTAAGAAAGAAGCAGCCATTCTGAGGAGCCAGTGTGTTCTTTCGTTTAAATCCTTTACAGGAACCATTTGCGATTACATTTGATTAGCCCGTGTACAAAAAGCTACTTCACCAGGGATGAATGTAGTTTTATATCTGTGTCAATGGTCAGAGAAATTGTTTTCCGTGAATGATTAGTTCTTTTTGTGCAAAATCCCATCTAGAACATAAATGTTACTTTAATGATTAAGTAATATCCAAGGTAAATAGGTTTCATCATTAGATTAGATTAGATTTAAATGGAGATGCAGTTCCGGACCGCATACACGTCAACTTAGGTTTATTGTGCAAACTCCTGTTTCTCTCACTCAGGTAGTCCGATCCTTGTTCGCTTACAAAGCTCAAGGATCTTTTTGCCTAGCTCAGAGGGTTTGATTTCCTACCACCCGAGACCCCCAGAAGTGGTCCTCTCCTAGCCTCTAGGGAATCGCAGTCTGTCAAGATATGTCGAGCGGACTCTATAGAGCGCTCACATAGTCTGCAAACGGTGTCTCCTGTATAGAGACCTATCCTTGCTAAGTGGTTCCTGAAGTGCCCGTATCCAGTTATATGCAATGATTAGTCTAATGTCCTGTCGGCTTAGCCTAACTAAAGAGTCAGTTATATCTTGATTGGAAATTTGGCTGTTGTTTGGCCTGGAATATGGTGCCATGTTTGCCTATGTTCTGAAAGCGCCTGCTCGTTTAGCAATGCCTTGATCAAGGAAGGGCGTACCCCGACAGCTGGTTCTGGACCTACAAATGGGGACAGTGCTCCCTTCCTTGCAAGCAGGTCGGCTTTCTCGTTCCCAGTAAAACCTCGATGTCCTGGCATCCACTCCAGCTGAACGTTATTCAGACTGGACAGGATCCTCAGTGCCTGTATGCACTGCCAGACAAGTCTGAAGGTGGTGGTTACACAGTCAAGCGCTTGAAGAGCGGCTTGCTGTCGGAAAATATTATTATATGCTTGTTCCTGGCTCTTTTTGAGAGCTCTAACTGCACACATTCTAGGATTGCGTATACTTCCGCTTGAAAAACTGTACAGAACCGTGTTATTATATAACCGTGTACAGAATGTTACTTTAATGATTATAGTAATATCCAAGGTAAATAGGTTTCATCATTAAATATTCTATTATATGTCTATGAAAAATTAGTTTTTAGCGGATTTCTATAGGCACTACAGCTATTCATTTCCACTGCAACATATAATGAAATGTTGCAGAACAACACGGTTTGCAGTTTTGAACTGCCCACCACTCTTCAGGTCTCACTTTGTGTCAGAGTTGACACTCACTATTTGGTACAAATGCTCCTTTTGTAAAACACTAGGGTATGATCCTCATTTAACAAAATCTGCCTACTGGAAGGATTCTTTCTGGGGGGTGTTTCCCCCTTGTTATAAAATTGTATAGATAAATAAATAATTAAAAATTCCTTTTATTTGAGCGGTTTCTCAGTGTAGCTGGTTTTCAGAACAACTCGAGTCAACTTATACTTAATATAATACTACAACATTAAAAACTATAATTACAGTCAACACAATTTACTTTTAAAATGACAAGAAATAAACAACATAAATTATACAGACTAGCAACAAATTGAGTTACATGCCTATTTTAAATTATTTTTTAATTTACTTTTGAAACTTTGTTGACTAGAACATTTTAGGCACTCGGGAAGGCCGTTGTACAACCTGGGGTTAAGTAAAAGAAACTTCTCCTACCTATGCTTTATGGTTTATTTGGCAATCAAACATCGACAAAATATAATTGAATTAGCATTGATAAAGCGTTAGATAGTGAGACAAGAAGTTTGTTAATTGAGCCCTAGATTCAGTTACTTGAGCAAGTCAGTAACTCAAGCTGAGATCTCCATAACGGCTGTTGGATGGGAGTTGAAGCCATAACGGGTCAGATAAGCTTGGGACATTATGATCAGAATCTACGATCAAGTGTGAATTGCTTTCTTGTATAGATAGAATTATGATAGTAAATTGTCATTGACATTTGAAAAATAGCACATCAATAAAAATCTTTAAGCTTTTATTAATTCAAACCGTTAAACAATATCGTAATTTGTTGATGTGTGACGAGTTTATGAAAACGTTCCAGTAATGTTCAAGAAGACTATATGCACAAATCAAACTGAATGATTTCGTGTTCTCTAGCGAACAAGCGTTACAAGCCAAACTTGAATATAGTTAAACTTAGTGAGGATTAATTCATTAATTATTGAATAAACAAATTATAACAGTTTTTTAACTTACCAGTTGAAATGGTTGAATTATGAAGTATTTACCTGGACTGGATGACTCAAAAACCTCAAAACCATTGTATAAGGAACTATTTTTACTTGATGTTTGTTACTTGCTTTGTTTTGTTTCACACGAAACAAATTAATATTGAACAGACAAAGGGTACATTACAGGAATATTCTGATTATATCTAGTTTGTAATTATATTTGTATTTAGCTATTTATACGCAGTTGGAAATACCACGCTTTATCTAGATACCAAGTAACTTTAGATTAAAAGTTTGATAATCATCAAACCATTTGTGATATAACTAATATTCATTTTGATCTCCTCATACTTTAATATCATAATATTTCTCTTCAGGGTAGCTAAACCTTAAACAATAAATTGGTTAGTTGCATTAGAAATTCGTCAGAGAAATTCATTGGCAACGTATTAGGATAACTTCAGCGATTTTCTAAGGTTATTAGCCTAATTATTGTCTATAATTTGAGTTTCGAATGAAGAAAATATATAAACATTACGTACTTAAAAACAACAAATTGTTAAGCATTGTAAATAAAACAAAATATTTGTAAAAGGGTAAAGGACTTGAACATTGCGTCAGAGTAATGTTTAGTAGTATAAACATTAAGTAATATTACCAGGGACAACTTTAAAGCACTGCCATTGCAGTAGGTCATTAGTATCCATATAAAATAAATAAAATTTTATGTCTATTGATAAGGTATAATGTTATGGAAGGGAAAGAAGCCAAACGCTGATGACTATTTCCAATGCACCTCCGGATTCAGACGGTAATGGCCCCATCCCTTTTATGCTTTTTATACAGGATGGTTATTATATCTCTAGCAAAAGAAACTCCCATGAAGGCTATCTAGTTTTTGTTCTTATTTTTTAGTCATGGTTACCCTTAAAGTATGGTTAGTTAAAATGACTTTCCTAGGCAAACTGAGTCATAATTTAGACAATTGAACGAGTAGACGCATATTAAGTTTAATGTAAAATCCTTAAAGTCGACTGAAGTGTTCCACAAACTCAGTCTTCAGCTTTTTTTCCAATAATCAATGGTGAATGAGAAAAACTGTGACCTGGGTCTAGTTCAACAGTTTTATTTTAAATCAAACGGTAAAACAGTTAAACCATAAAGTATTGACAGAATGACAAAATAGCTGAAATTTTCAGGACATCTTACCTGTTTCTTAGGTAAGGTATCAATAAAATACCAAGACTTGAAACAACTAATGATTCAAACAAAACCTTGATTTAGAAGATGATCCGAATGAATAAAATAATGTAATCAATAAAATAATAATAATATATATTTTTTAAATACAACTTTTACAGTAACGGTGATAAATACATAACACTAAGTTATCAAATGCTAAAGTTGTAGAACGTTGAAAACCTGATACAACGTGGTTGTTTTACAAGTTTCAAGATTAATTAATTCACAACATTATATAAAATAGGTAACTAGTCAACAACCTTGATTTTGCCTCATTTTGTTTTGAGAAATCGTTGTGATGAATTTTAAGAGCCTCTAGTGGTGGGGGGGGGGGACACTTAATCAATTTTGAAAAGCTTGTTAATCAATAAACCAAATCCCCAGCCTGTAAGGAGGAAACGTTAATACAATACCGTTTTACGTCTCCCAGTTTCTTTTAAAATATCGTTTGTTGATACCGATTTAAACATGTTTTGGGTTTAACCAAAGACTAACAGTTTGCTGATAACGCTGTGTTTAGGTAAAAAGGAAATGCGTTTGCGCCCACTGCACGCACTCGATCTGTGCTATGGTGTAGTGGGTTTTAGCAGCACGTGAACTCGAATGCCTGACTAAAACTTAAACTCCCTCTTCGCCGAGAGAACTAGTCTCAAATTAGTTGACACATTACCAAGGATAGCCATTCATCGTTAGCTCTTCACATAGACCTGCCTCCTTTCCCTCACCCTTTGAAGGATGTAATTGAAATATGAAGGAAAGGAATAAAAGGCACATTCATCAAACCTCCTTTCCCTCAGGTTAAACATTACTTGCAAACCCAACCTAAGTTAACATTAAAACATGATGTAATTGAAATATGAAGGAAAGGCTAAAATATTAAATTCTTCATAATAAAATAATAAAAGGTTCATTCACAACCCACACATTCTTGAGTAGTTGTGTAAGGTAGGTAAGGTTAAGGTAGGTTGTATCAAACGCTATATTGTTCAGAACCTAATTTCACGCTTCCCGAGTCAAGGAAAACATTACTTTCCAACCTTCTGTCTTGAGTAGTTGTGTAAGGTAGGTAAGGTTAAGGTAGTTAACGTTGACCAGGCAGGAAGGACACTAATCTTACTCGCGAGTACTATACATCAAGCACAATGTCACTGCAAAAAGCTTGCAACCTAGTGTTTACTTTGTTAACATTAAAACTTGAGTAGTTGTGTAAGGTAGGTAAGGTTTATGCAAAACCAGGCAAAAATCTGTGCATGGATATTTTAAGGATACCCTTGTACCCATTGGACTTATATAGCTTGCTAATCGCCCCTCTGCTCTCTGAAGTGTGTTCATTCACAACCCACACTTAACACTCTTGAGTAGTTGTGTAAGGTAGGTAAGGTTAAGGTAGGTTGTATCGATGTGACCAGGCAGGAAGGACACTAGCACATCTGTGGTCAGTGTACTATACTAAAATATTGCAAATGAGGGTCTTTACAAGCTTATATCAGCTTTTAAAAATGTGTGATCGCCCCTTTCTAGTTAATCAAAGAGAAGTGTGTTCATTCACAACCCACACTTAACACTTGAGTAGTTGTGTTGTGTAAGTATCATGATGAAGCAGGCAGGAAGGTATCTGTGCGAGGTACTATATCAATAAGGTAGGTTGTATCGATGTGACCAGGCAGGAAGGAGCTTGCACTGCAGATCTGTGGCAGTCTGAGGTGTGCATTCACAACCCACACAGTACTTGAGTAGTTGTGTAAGGTATACAGGTTGTATCGATGTGACCAGGCAGGAAGGACACTCAATGTACTATACACAATGAGGGTCACTTGTACAAGCTTATATGAAGCTTTTAGCATAAGCTTATATGAAGCTTGCAGTTATCGCTGCTCTATAACTGAGAAGTGTGTTCATTCACAACCCACACTCTCTCTTGAGTAGTTGTGTAAGGTAGGTAAGGTTCATTCACAACCCACACTTAACCTCTTGGTAGGTTGTATCGATGTGACCAGGCAGGAAGGACACTGCAGATCTGTGACCAGGCAGTCTGCCAGTACTATACATCAATGCACAATGAGGGTCACTTGTACAAGCTTATATGAAGCTTAAGCAAGCTTGCATCGCTCCTCTGTACTAAGCTAAGCTTGGCAGTTAGTACTATACATAAGCAAGCTTGCAGTTGATCGCCCCTCTGCTCTAGTTAACTGAGAAGTGTGTTCATTCACAACAGCACACACTCTTGAGTAGTTGTGTAAGGAAGGTAAGGTTAAGGTAGGTTGTATCGATGTGACCAGGCAGGAAGGACACTGCAGATCTGTGGCAGTCTGCCAGTACTATACATCAATGCACAATGAGGGTCACTTGTACAAGCTTATATGAAGCTTTTAGCATAAGCAAGCTTGCAGTTGATCGCCCCTCTGCTCTAGTTAACTGAGAAGTGTGTTCATTCACAACCCACACTTAACACTCTCTTGAGTAGTTGTGTAAGGTAAGGTAAGGTTAAGGTAGGTTGTATCGATGTGACCAGGCAGGAAGGACACTGCAGATCTGTGGCAGTCTGCCAGTACTATACATCAATGCACAATGAGGGTCACTTGTACAAGCTTATATGAAGCTTTTAGCATAAGCAAGCTTGCAGTTGATCGCTCCTCTGCTCTAGTTAACTGAGAAGTGTGTTCATTCACAACCCACACTTAACACTCTCTTGAGTAGTTGTGTAAGGTAGGTAAGGTTAAGGTAGGTTGTATCGATGTGACCAGGCAGGAAGGACTGCAGATCTGTGGCAGTCTGCCAGTACTATACATCAATGCACAATGAGGGTCACTTGTACAGCTTATATGAAGCTTTTAGCATAAGCAAGCTTGCAGTTGATCGCCCCTCTGCTCTAGTGAGAAGTGTGTTCATTCACAACCCACACTTAACATCTTGAGTAGTTGTGTAAGGTAAGGTTAAGGTAGGTTGTATCGATGTGACCAGGCAGGAAGGACACTGCAGATCTGTGGCAGTCTGCCAGTATACATCAATGCACAATGAGGGTGAGAAGTGTGTTCATTCACAACCCACACTTAACACTCTCTTGAGTAGTTGTGTAAGGTAGGTAAGGTAAGGTAGGTTGTTTGACCAGGCAGGAAGGTATCTGTGGCAGTCTGCCAGTACTATACATCATATGCTTATAAGCTTTTAGCATAAGCAAGCTTGCAGTTGATCGCCCTCTGCTCTAGTTAACTGAGAAGTGTGTTCATTCACAACCCACACTTAACACTCTCTTGAGTAGTGTGTAAGGAAGGTAAGGTTAAGGTAGGTTGTATCGATGTGACCAGGCAGGAAGGACACTGCAGATCTGTGGCAGTCTGCCAGTACTATACATCAATGCACAATGAGGGTCACTTGTACAAGCTTATATGAAGCTTTTAGCATAAGCAAGCTTGCAGTTGATCGTAACTGAGAAGTGTGTTCATTCACAACCCACACTAACACTCTCTTGAGTAGTTGTGTAAGGAAGGTAATCGCTGCTCTAGTTAACTGAAGTGTGTTCATTCCCACACTTAACACTCTCTTGAGTAGTTGTGTAGGTAAGGTAAGGTTAAGGTAGGTTGTATCGATGTGACCAGGCAGGAAGGACACTGCAGATCTGTGGCAGTCTGCCAGTTGAAGCTTTTAATCGCCCCTCTGCTCTAGTGTTCATTCACAACCCACACTTAACACTCTTGAGTAGTTGTGTAAGGTAGGTAAGGTTAAGGTAGGTTGTATATGACCAGGCAGGAAGGAAGCTTGGCAGTTAGTACTATACATCAAGCAAGCTTGCAGTGAAGCTGCATAAAATCGCCCCTCTGCTCTAGTTAACGGTTCACAGTTTCGCCCGAGTTCTTGTTTCTTACAAATGGGTTATTAAAAATGCTAAAACGAGTTTTTGCGTTAACTCTAAAACTGTATGAGGATTTTTAAGTAATTTTATATTAGTTTGATGGTACTGCGTCGATATTAATTTAATCACATTTCTTCTTATTAGTTCTTAATAATGCAAATCTATGCACTTGTTTTATGGAACAATTGATAGCAAATACTGCAATGTGAAATGCTTAGTTATCAAACATGTTTTAAATTACATTACTCCTGGGCTGATTTGTGATATAAAATAGTGTTATATTTAGCTTCAAAATCAGTTCCAAAATAAATCCATGTTGGACCATGGGATCTATAAATTTTCTATATACTATATAATGCAATATATATATTTATATATTTTTAGTTCAGTTGACTAAAACTTAACTAGGTGATTAAAACAATGTTATAATGGTGTTTTTGAATTTCATAATTTGTAATGCTATGGTTTTTAGAAAAAAGTTCACCGCTATATTACGGCCGTAATGTTTTCAGCGGTGAACGTAATAGTAACGGATGGATGCAACACAATCTTTAAACAGATGTTGATAAAAATAACTTTTGACACGTTGTCAAAGTTTATTTACGTATTTAGTAATGGACAAGCTAGACTTTTGTTTACAAAACAAATGTTGTCATCTGGCGAGAAAACCTTTAACTCGTAATTTTCACCGCTACTCTATGGTTCACCGTTTTCTAGGAAACCACTCTCATCTGATTGTATTGAAAACAAAACTCACCGTCATATTATGGCCGTAGTGTAGCGCTCACCGCTTTCTAGGAAACCATAGCTTAACATTGTGTGAGGGGTAGGTTAAAATATTGTGTGTGGTTAATACCTTAAAGCTGTAATAAGTGGGCTCACCAACCCTCGCCATGAGTGTGCCTATTGCTTCCGGGTTAATTGACAAGGCAAAAGGGTCAGTATCGGTTTTCAGCACTTGCCTTCATTATCCCTTGTAAGCACTATCCACCTCATATGTGTGGCAACCGACTTTCACCCTTAATCATTTAGCTCGTGTTAGAAGTTATATTGTATTGAAATCCATAAGGAAAACCTCTAGCTTGAACGTTCGAAATCCCTACTTGTAAGATAAGAATTTTACAAACTCTTTTGTAAAGGGTAATAATAATTTATCTGAATCAAAATGTTATGCGGTTGGTACCAAAATATACTGTACTGGTAACCACATTTAAAATCACTACAGTTGTGTAGTACTACAAATATTTTAACTAATCCTTGCTGTGTATTTTTGCGTCTACGAGGTTTAATAAGTTAAATACGATATTTCGTAAGAGTTGAATTTGTCGCGCTTACTCGAACTCATCCAATTAAATCTATCAGGAATGTTGACACTTTGAAAACTATTGAATCTCCTTCATTAAGATCAGTTTATATTCATCAATGAGGCGTGAAATAATCAGAGAATATTTGAACAGATGAGTGATAGCTGAAACAAATACTATGACTTTAAAGAACTTTCTTTGAGTATTACACCTACTTTTACCTAATACAAGATAACTTGTACAGCTAATAATATTTTAATATAAACATAATATGCCTTTTGTGATGTAAACAAAAGGTTGAATTGCATTTCTCAGGAAGAAAAGCCACTGTAAGTGAATGTCAGCGGTCTTTTGTCAGCGGAATCACCTGATTTGTCAGCGGCTACTCATCACCCGGCTCATCACTACTCTGTGTCTCAAGAGTGACAAGGAAGACTCCTTCAACCAAGTATCATTTAGATTTATTAGATTTACGCATTAGGCAATAATTACTGATATCTCGTGTATTATGCACCCCAGCTTGTAAACGTGATTCAAAATAAATAAGAGTGAAGTTCTGAAAAAGGTTGAGTAACTCTATATCACTTTTCATGAGAAGAAGAAGGACAAATAAACTATTTACATAAATTTATTATTCAAAACTATTATTTCTTTCTTTTTCTCTTGAAAAGTTTTGTTGTAAAACGAAATATAGAGTTTTTGTTATTATACTCCTTTTATTTACTATAAACCTTTTTCATTACTATTAAAACCGTAATAATATCTTAATAAAAGCTGTAAAGGACCTTTTCTTTCAAAGGAAATGCGTTATAGCATTCACAAGGAAGTTCTTTTTAACTTGTTTTCAGGTTTCATAGTCTACCTTTAAGTGAAGATAAAGGTAAGGGTAAAGTTTGTCTTGTTTAACGAGGCGAAGTTAGGACTACAAAGTCCTCTCTTTCTACCACTCAACCTCGATCTTTACCTAGCGTCTTATTAGTCACATTACAAATGTAAGTGGTGACTGCGGGATCGAGCCCGCTGGAGCGATGAGTTCGTGCGATACCAATCCGCCACGGATCCGTTAAGTTAAAGTGGAGATTGTTACGGAAAAATGAACGACAAACTGTATTGTGTGGTATCATGATGAGTTTGAATTTTCTTCGTTGATAGCTCTCACGGAAATACCGGTTTAAATGTTTATGCATCTTGGCACGGACAAATAGTTGCCAGTGCCTTCGTTTAGAAGAAAAGTTAATATACGAAAGCAATAGGTTTTAGTGTGGTAAGAGCGTTAACGCTATATGACACACAATGGCTTTGTTTACTTAAAAACTCGTCCAGCTTTGTATAGCGGCAGAACTAAAATGTTTGAAAATAGTAGGCTATACTTCATCACTAGGCCCTAAAGTGACGCTTTTTGATACGAGCCCAAGTGAACGTTCGCGGCGCAGCCGAGAACGTTAAATGAGTGAGGATCAAAAGAAGTTTTTAGACCGACTTATGGACGATACTTTTAGTCATGATGAAAATAATATTATGAACTAAATGCCAAGACATGTTTTCGATATTGTAAAGAAACTAAAAAAAACTATGTTTTGAACTCTGCAGTCTAATTTATATTGTTTTGAAGAAACAGCTGTTACACTGATTACAGCTTTTATTTTGAGTCAGTGTTAAAATAAAAACAAACTCGAAACAGCTGATGTCTTTGTCGTGAAAAGATAATTAAAAAAAGAGGGGCTAATTAAAATAGAGCCTTCTTACCTACCCTTGATGAAAAGTGACCTTTGAATTCATTTAAAAAAAGCAAATCAACACTGAAAAAAGTTTTTTCAATTCAGCCTTAACTGGCGGTTAAAATTAGACAAGGAGCCAACCAATAGAAAAGCTGGATATTTTAGGTTAAGCTTTACTTTGTCTGTTTTGATTTTGCGTTTTGGTGTTACAGTTTGTGTTTAGTTATACAATTATATTCTAGTTATAATGTATACATGTTAAATTCAATACAAATGGTAAAACTATACCTTTATTGCATGAAAGATCTTAAAATACAGTAATTAATTTAAATACTTTGAACGTTGCGTGAAAATGTATACATTGCAGACTGTAAACAACAACGGTCAGTTAACCAGCTGCTAACCAGGAAATAAAAAAAAACGGCCTAGCAAAAAATATGTGTCTAAAGCAACTTTTTAAACAGAATGACAAACAATATAGTAGTTCGATAGTTCTAAGCTTTAAACACCTCAAAACAATATCTAAAATCACCTTATTGGTATCTTGAAAATTTGCTCTCCTGGAACGCTTACTGAAATGTGACATAATATTAGTAATAACTCTCGTCAAGGGCTCTCCACGAATACATCAATCATACAATAATCGTACTATAAGCTTGTTGCGTATTCTGTCAAAAAGAAAAACTTTACTATGTGTGTGTTAAGTTATGCAGCGTACAAACTACTGCACACAAAATTAAACACAATTTTCAAACTAAAAGTTAATACAACATAAGTAATAGGTCACCACGGTGCACTGAACGGCTGTACGCAGTGTTTACCGAATACGAGTACTGACCGAGTCAAAGCGGAGCTTCTGCATATTGGAAAAGGACAGCACTCATAACATACCCAATACTCTACTCTGGCCTCTTTCAATGTTTGATATGACATATTTCATATTCATCTCAAGTCATCCTGTATGTTAGTTTTTGTATGAAGAATTGAAAGATTTAAGTGAGAAATCAAGATTAAAGAAAATTGGCTTCAGGAAGTGTAAAAGTGGTTCAACTACTGAGACTTACCTGAGTGAGTGTCCTACAATTATACAAATGAACTGTTTTACAGGGTGAGTCATTCACACTAAAACCTTGTTATATTTTTGATACAAGAATACATTTCCGTTTAGTTTTGAAAGAGCTTTGTTATTTTATAAAGAAAAATAAAACTAGTTCTTATTAAATATTGAGCTCGTTGGTTGTCACTATTCTCTCTACTTATTTGTGCTAAATGTACAATTTGTGTGTTGTGTAGCTTATAAATGATTTTTATCATATTAAATTAAATTAGTATACACAATTTCAAACTCTTCAAGGCATATGTGCTTTAGAAGATACAGTTCTGCAACAATAACTTACATTATACGTTAACTAAAATAAGTTTCAGCACATAAATACTTCAACAGTGTACTTGAGAAGATTATCTCCACACCTCGCAGATGTGAACTCCGACCATCATTCATGCTTACAACACTTACGCGTACATTCTCACTCAACTGAGCCTGGAAAGTAACTTTTCAGCATTCCTAAGATATTATAAAAGGAAAAATTATACTAGTTTCTTAATGTTAAATTTGCCTAAACATTTTCAAAAAAGTAAACTTTTATTTTATTTATTTCAAAGATCTAACCAGATTTAGAAGTGGCATATTTAATTAGGGGAAATATTAAATAAATAAAGACCCAGTATAACAATCGGTTTTCTGTCGGTTTCAGTAAACTCTTGTGATGAGTCTCAGTTAACTCATTCGGCATCTCTAGGTTTAAAGGAACACTTAAACTAATATTGCTACGGAATGGAAACCTCAGGCTAAAATGCAATAGTGTCAGCATACCTGCACTCAGCACTTTTACTGGTAACACTTGTCTATCGTCATGGCTCCAGGTGTTATCAGGTGCAGAGTATCCAAGGTCACACCACACACACAAGGCACCTTACCAATTGTGTCCTTACATCCACGTGCACTCAGCTCAGCTGCATGTTTCCCCATCTTGCTTGTTTGTACACATTGGGAAAGATAAAATATGATCTTCTTATATTCATTACAACCATCGTCTATCCTTTTACTTATCAACAAGAATGGTATTCAACTAACCAATACCCTTTGTAATTCAAATCTAGTTTTTATTTAAGCGGACTGTTCCCTTGAACTTCAAACACAAATATACCACTACGTCACAACCACATGTTTTAATCAACGCGACTAATGCAGGCTGATTAGCGGTTCATCTAATATGAATCAACGTGTGTCAGGCAGAACTTGTTTGAAATAATAAAATATTGTTTCGTAGTTTAACCAAAAGTTTATATTACTCGTATATATGTGTTAGGTTTGCACGTCTATTGTCTTTGAAGCTTATTTTCATCATATTAGATGCATTTTGTTAGCCTTACCGTTTGTATCCAATTATTGCAATAACATGTTGGAGTATCTAAATCAAAAATCATTGGAAAGTGAATTTGATTGTAATAGGATTCATATAGAATTGGTGTACGAATTGATCTATCTAAAGAATCAGTTTATACGACGCATTTAATTTAATTTGAATGGTCTAAATTTCACATTACATTTAAGGTAGAGTGGTAGAGGGCCTTAAATCCCTAAATTTACCTTTTGTACGATGTACATTATTGTCAATAAAATCCTTTTTATTGATAAACCTTTTATTTAAACGCGTTCTTTTGGAAACTTTCTTAAATTAAATACAATTGAAATTAAAATGACAATATAATTTTGAAAATATGCTCCCAATTCGCACTCAAGAGTACATTGGCTTTACATATTAAAAGTTTAAAACTAACCGATACATTATTTCTTACGGCGGCGTTTGTTGGACTACAACCCTCTGCATCGAATATTGTTTCCGCCCTCACTGCGCAGCCCAACAACTATACGAACAGCTATTTAATTGTTTCACTTAATTTTATAAACTCTTTTTTATTTATTCAAAAACTACTGCTCAAAACAATATCACTGGTACGGGTGCCTATGGGATCCGTGCAATTTGCATGTAAACATATGCAATTTTCATGTTTCAACATTTTGATCGCAGTGCAAGTGTTAAAAGTGTTATTGTATTGTTAGAAATGTTGATTAGCTTTAGCTGCAGTCTTGTTAAATAAATTGAATTACACACAATCCAACCAGCTTGAATATTTATCATAGAATGGATTTTACTTGTAGTTGTTAAAGTGTGGGAATATGAGATTCCATGTACAACTGTTTGAAGTGTAAGGCTCAAGTTGCTTCCGGCTTGATTACAGCTTTGATGTATTCATCAATCTGGTTCCTTCTCCAAACTTAATCAAGGTGTGATTGTATCTCAAACTAGCTTTCACTTACAAGATACGGTAATGTTCTATCTACGTACATATCTACGTTACACGCAAATTAGACTTAGACTAGCAGATAATGTAATCTATTAAAGTCTATTCTCAAGAATGTTTATGTTTTCAATCGCAGTTGCTTTTTAACGACTTGTAATACTGTACATGTAATCCATTGTTTGAACTTGCACTGAAATATGAAAATAATTTGTTTGAATCAGTGTCAAGAAAATAAGAAAAAGAATAAGGCTTAACTTTCTCTATAGCTAATTATAGTTACAAGAATGGGTGCTTTATATTCTATAATAGCTTCTACATTTTTATATCTCATTTAAAAAAATACTTAGTTTTCATTCATCTGATTGCAGAGTTTTGGTGTGTTGGCACTGTTTTGTTCTCATGACAACTTGCTTTGCCTACTCGCGTACATCTGTACAAAGATATTTGATTTTTTAATCGCTCTGAAATATTAGCTTTTAATATTCCATGTTAGACTATGCTGAGTTGCAAAGACTAACAAAAGTGAAATTATTTCACTTTTGAAGAAATGATGAAAGCAAGCTCATTGCTGTAGCTTCTCATAGCACTGAACTAATCTTCTTTATGTTCAAACTTGAACGAGTTTTAATTTTTTCCCAAACAAAAGGTCAACAACAAAACATGAAAGTGAAACAATCAGGTAACTATAGTTTTTACTGTTAAAGGAACCAGAAACAATGTGTTATAGTTATAGAATACACACATGAATATACGTAAAATAATTACAATTATAAACTCTTTCGATATACATTTCCACTCAATGGACGAACTTGAGCTGAAAGTTTACAGAAATGGAAATTCAGACATTTATAAATAACAGACGATTTAATGTTCCCCAGTTATTTTCACCGTTCACTAGTTTTAATTTATAGTTAGTTAATTTAAACATGTAAACAATTTAAAAATGTTTGCCTTTTTACACTGTTGCGAGCACGTTTACCTCTATACCGCATAATAAATAAATTTATTTCTTATTATTTAAACTACGCTTACTATACAACCAACTGATGGTTTTGTTTAAACATTTTATAACGGTTTCTATTGTTATTAAACATCTAAAAAGATTCAATTCAGAAGTCAACATTTAGTTTCAATATATCTACAATATTTGATTAATAAAATGATCACAAACAGCTGTAGTTTATTATAAAATTAAATTTAACAGGGTAAAGAAACGCGTTTGCTAATTACCTTATTCTAGATTGCACAGTGCAAACAACTGTGCAAATAAAGCAGTTCCTACAAACAAGGGTTAAATTATGCAATCAGTTTCACAGAATCGACTCACATTTTGATTTGCTGTATTGGTTCATGCTTATTACGTTTGATAATAGCTCAAGGCTTTTCATTTACAAACACGCGTATTTAATCTGAATAGTAAACTAGTGTATTGTGCCTTTGTTCCAGGATTATAATTTGATTTACAATCTAGCTTTTCGTTTGTGTCGATACAATGGTATTACCATATTCCTTGAAAAGTGTTGCTTTAAAGAAAGTTTATTACAAGAATACGTAGAATTAAGTATGTGACTTATCTTAACATACCTTTATCAGACCTACCAGTATGTTAGCTCTAGCCTTAGTTAAGTAATACATTCACGCTGTTAACAGCCTACTTCAGACTCAATACTGTTACATTTCCTCGCCAAAACTTCTCGACATAAACTTAGTTTCATCTTAACACGCTTGTCCTGCATTCAAAAGTATTGTATATATATTAAAAATTAAATAATAAACTTCACTTTACGAGATTTTATCTTTACTATTTTTTTTGTAACACCCGTTTAAATATTGCAAGAAATCAGCTTTAAAATGCCACATTTCACATACAATTTTTAATGACAAACTTGTCTTGAAAATCTTTAGAGGGAAACATAACAACTGTATAACCAATCCCACAGGGTATTTTGAAAAAAAAAGGTAGTCATGAAGAATTTGTTTTAATGTGATATTTAGCATTTCAAACCTGATTTCTTGTAATATTTAAGTGGGTATTACAAAATATTTTTCTTTGCATCGTTGAATTTGTATTAAAATTTCCTTTCTTTTGAAGTGCCACAAAGGGGTGGTTGTCATTTAAAAATTTTGGGGCCCTCCCTCAGTTTTGGATAAGGGGTGGGTGACGCAAAGTAGGCTACGTCAGAACAAACTTTAGAATTCTATAAAAACATTCCTCAAAGGGTTTAAAAAATTCCTTTTCAAAAGTTAAGATAGGGGGCATTTAAAACTTGCCCTGTATATCACTATTGGGTCAAAAATCTTTTATATTATAAAATTAATTCACAGTAGTTTATTAAAATATATAATGGACCTCACCGAGAAGTTTTGTAAGCTTGGTGGGACCAAAGGTTACACAAAACTAAAAAAATAATTAATTGCATTTAGATTTTACCTTGAAATGACGAACGCGGATAACACATACATATTACGTAAAACAATTTACACTTCTGGTTCATTCAATAGTGACACAATAACTTACCTTCCAAGTCAGAAACTAAGTGACATAAGTGAATAACCTACAACGAATGTTGTTATTTATCGCAGGTGAGGAATCTCGTGTGAATGGTTGACAGTTGTATACATCTCTTCATCTCCTGTGCATTTATTTCATGTTTCCCGTTTATTCAGGACTTGACTTTCGATACATTAAACTACAATTATTACATATATACAGTCCGAAACAACCCTCCCCTCGTCTCTTTAAAGGAACGCTTATAAAACACGTGGCAATCTAATAACTGTAAAAATAGAGGCAAGGTCAGCTTATAGTTTATAATCAATATTACACACATATTAATGCATATCACAGAAAAAGTGTTTTCATTTCCATAAGGACCACTGAGTCAATGAATCCATGGAGCTTTTATCAAAAGAACCCAGTTAACTGAAATTACGAGTTAAATAACATAAGATACGTCAAGAACTTCACGTAAATTTCATAAGAAATAACAACAACAATAAAAATATAACCCAATTATGTACCGAACTCTAAAACTTTTCTAACAACTACAAAAAACTTCAAAAATAAGAAAAATTATAAATATTTAAAGACGATAAAATACTTCAAATGAAGAAATTGGAAACGAAAAAGCCTCAACCAATATCACCAGTCTTTGACTCGACGAGCTTGGAAATTTTGAACCAGAAATTTGAAGCTTCCGAGACAGACCTCGTCAATAAAATATTTACACTATTTACAAAGCCAAACGTTTCCAGACATGGAAAAATGTTTCTACAAAACTAAAGTGATCCCCAAAATAGCATGATAAATACCATGCAATCCAAGGATCGTAAACGAGTTGATAGAAATCTGCAAGAAAAGGAAAACCATTTAACCGTGAAGATGGCACACTCCTCAGAGTCTGGGTCAGTGGGTATAAACATAGACAGCCAACATTCGCCCGAATGTTTCGCCGAATACGGATGATTGAGCAGCTAATGTTGACGAACGCAACCCGCACCAACCCGAACTAACGTACACCATCGGCCGAATCATGCCGAGCCAATCGCGGGAGTGCAGATGTTGACGTTGAAGTTGCCGCTGTGTTTCTTGTTATGCTTACCTTAAGTATATGTTTGCAAGACGTCATTCTATGAACAAGGTAAACCTAAATATTATATTATATCTAATTCCGTAAGCCCAAGATGTTACATAAAATTGTGAGCGAACGGGAGGCCGTAGAATGGGAGAGGTCTTAGTCACTACACGAATACAAGCGAGTGTAACAAGCATCTCGCCCTAATCGTGTGTTCGCTGTACCTCATTACGTGTGCCGATC
This sequence comes from Matsumurasca onukii, assembly GCA_018831715.1. Taxonomy (NCBI): domain Eukaryota; kingdom Metazoa; phylum Arthropoda; class Insecta; order Hemiptera; family Cicadellidae; genus Matsumurasca; species Matsumurasca onukii. Next base: position 53,898,463 of record CM032059.1, on the reverse strand, counting down.
TCACAACTACGGTCAGTATATCTGACGCAGTTGGCAGCACTGTGACTGACAATACACAATGAAGAGCTGCAGTCACTTGAACCAGTCTCAGTAATCCCACAAGGATTGTAATTGCAAAATCAGCGAAATGTTTGGCACTGTAAATGGTTTATTGACGTGATCTGTACCGGAAGCATACAATGATAGCCGTAACACCGGCCGTTTAAGCCTTCGTACTTATCCAGATATTACTGTATTAGTATCAAGAGAGTGCGCAGGTCATATTCGTTATACTGATTGCTTGAGGCACATATCGTTTGTATAGAAGGTATGACGTGAATGTGTAAGGCAGGACAAGAGGACAGAGTGCTGAGGGACATAGTCTCCCTCAAGTGTGTCCTGGCTCACAGGTGCTTTGCTGTTTTCCATGTCCATTGCATGTATCATATTCGTTATACTGATTGCTTGAGGCACATATCGTTTGTATAGAAGGTATGACGTGAATGTGTAAGGCAGGACAAGAGGACAGAGTGCTGAGGGACATAGTCTCCCTCAAGTGTGTCCTGGCTCACAGGTGCTTTGCTGTTTTCCATGTCCATTGCATGTATCATATTCGTTATACTGATTGCTTGAGGCACATATCGTTTGTATAGAAGGTATGACGTGAATGTGTAAGGCAGGACAAGAGGACAGAGTGCTGAGGGACATAGTCTCCCTCAAGTGTGTCCTGGCTCACAGGTGCTTTGCTGTTTTCCATGTCCATTGCATGTATCATATTCGTTATACTGATTGCTTGAGGCACATATCGTTTGTATAGAAGGTATGACGTGAATGTGTAAGGCAGGACAAGAGGACAGAGTGCTGAGGGACATAGTCTCCCTCAAGTGTGTCCTGGCTCACAGGTGCTTTGCTGTTTTCCATGTCCATTGCATGTATCATATTCGTTATACTGATTGCTTGAGGCACATATCGTTTGTATAGAAGGTATGACGTGAATGTGTAAGGCAGGACAAGAGGACAGAGTGCTGAGGGACATAGTCTCCCTCAAGTGTGTCCTGGCTCACAGGTGCTTTGCTGTTTTCCATGTCCATTGCATGTATCATATTCGTTATACTGATTGCTTGAGGCACATATCGTTTGTATAGAAGGTATGACGTGAATGTGTAAGGCAGGACAAGAGGACAGAGTGCTGAGGGACATAGTCTCCCTCAAGTGTGTCCTGGCTCACAGGTGCTTTGCTGTTTTCCATGTCCATTGCATGTATCATATTCGTTATACTGATTGCTTGAGGCACATATCGTTTGTATAGAAGGTATGACGTGAATGTGTAAGGCAGGACAAGAGGACAGAGTGCTGAGGGACATAGTCTCCCTCAAGTGTGTCCTGGCTCACAGGTGCTTTGCTGTTTTCCATGTCCATTGCATGTATCATATTCGTTATACTGATTGCTTGAGGCACATATCGTTTGTATAGAAGGTATGACGTGAATGTGTAAGGCAGGACAAGAGGACAGAGTGCTGAGGGACATAGTCTCCCTCAAGTGTGTCCTGGCTCACAGGTGCTTTGCTGTTTTCCATGTCCATTGCATGTATCATATTCGTTATACTGATTGCTTGAGGCACATATCGTTTGTATAGAAGGTATGACGTGAATGTGTAAGGCAGGACAAGAGGACAGAGTGCTGAGGGACATAGTCTCCCTCAAGTGTGTCCTGGCTCACAGGTGCTTTGCTGTTTGTCCCATGTCCTGATTGCACATATCGTTTGTATAGAAGGTATGACGTGAATGTGTAAGGCAGGACAAGAGGACAGAGTGCTGAGGGACATAGTCTCCCTCAAGTGTGTCCTGGCTCACAGGTGCTTTGCTGTTTTCCATGTCCATTGCATGTATCATATTCGTTATACTGATTGCTTGAGGCACATATCGTTTGTATAGAAGGTATGACGTGAATGTGTAAGGCAGGACAAGAGGACAGAGTGCTGAGGGACATAGTCTCCCTCAAGTGTGTCCTGGCTCACAGGTGCTTTGCTGTTTTCCATGTCCATTGCTTGCATGTATCATATGCTCGTTATACATGTCCATTGCATGCTACTGATTGCTTGACACATATCGTTTGTATAGAAGGTATGACGTGAATGTGTAAGGCAGGACAAGAGGACAGAGTGCTGAGGGACATAGTCTCCCTCAAGTGTGTCCTGGCTCACAGGTGCTTTGCTGTTTTCCATGTCCATTGCATGTATCATATTCGTTATACTGATTGCTTGAGACACATATCGTTTTTAGAAGGTATACGTGAAGGTAAGGCAGGACAAGAGGACAGAGTGCTGAGGGACATAGTCTCCCTCAAGTGTGTCCTGCTCAAGGTGCTTTGCTGTTTTCCATGTCCATTGCATGTATCATATTCGTTATACTGATTGCTTGAGACACATATCGTTTGTATAGAAGGTATGACGTGAATGTGTAAGGCAGGACAAGAGGACAGAGTGCTGAGGGACATAGTCTCCCTCAAGTGTGTCCTGGCTCACAGGTGCTTTGCTGTTTTCCATGTCCATTGCATGTATCATATTCGTTATACTGATTGCTTGAGGCACATATCGTTTGTATAGAAGGTATGACGTGAATGTGTAAGGCAGGACAAGAGGACAAGACAAGAGGTATCATAATTATCTGAAGCATGTTTTTGTTCAATAAATTAACTGCATTTCTTTGAACATAATTTGTTATGTAGAGCACAATACGGTTTTGTGAAAGGAAAAAATACTTTAGATGCTATTGTAGAAATTGCTTCAAACGCAATCACATCCCTAGGTCAAAAGTGCAAGTCAGTAGGTATTTTCCTAGACCTGCAAAAAGCATTTGATTGCCTTGATCATAACGTACTGTTTAATAGACTTTATAGCCTGGGAGTTCGGGGAGTAGCTTTGAACTGGATCAAGTCCTTTCTGTTAAATAGAACGCGATCCATGCTAGTTAATAATTTAAAGTCTGAAAAACTAAAACTTGAACTTTGAATAGCCCAAGGTTCGGTATTGGGACCGATACTTTTTATATTGTATATAAAACACAAAGTTAGTTTAAACATTGGTAGTTTAACACAAAGGTAGTTTAACACAAAATTTCCCAGGCTTGAATATAACCATTTATGCAGATGATTTGGCTCTTCTTTTCCAAAGTAAATCTATCGAAAATCTAGAGATAAATTGTTATTCGCAACTAACAGAACTATACCAATACTTGAATAGCAACGACTTACATGAAAACCCAAATAAGTCAAAAGTTGTTTGCTTTACAAACTTTGCAGCTCTAGGTACCAGTCCAGGAGTTTTAATGAATGATTTTGAACTACTGTTAGAAACAACTTGTAAATATCTGGGGCTAATCTCTGATGCAAATTTTACATGGGCCCAGCACATAAAATCGATTTGTTCCAAATTATCATCTCAGTTATTTTTGATGAGTAGATATTCAAAGTATCAAAACTATTTTCTCTTGCGGCTTATTTATACATTTCTTATCGAGTCAAGACTGAGGTATGGGATCGTACTTTGGGGCGCAGCATCCCGCGCCGAGGCTTTAAGAGTATTTCGTTTACAAAAGAGAGCCGTTCGAATTATGGCAGGAATACGAAGACGAATGTCGTGTAAAATATACTTTCAGACATTCCAAATTTTAACTTTGCCTTCATTATTCATTTATGAAATGCTTCTTTTCTATAATCTTAAATTTGATTTTATTAGAATCGGGTCAGACTTCCACAGTTATAATACAAGAGCTCGAAACCAACATAAACAAACATGGACTTTAACTTTATGCCACGCTACTCAAAAATATGGGTCCAAAATTATTTAATGAGCTTCCTCGAAGCATTCAAATGGAAACAAATCCTAATAAATATAAAACTTTGTTAAAAGAGCTGCAGAGAGCTTGTTACTCTGTTTGTGAATTTTTGTCTTAAGTAAGCATACAGTATAAAACTGTTTAATTTTGTAAAACATAAAAATGTTTGTTTAAATCTCGTTATTACTTATACTATTAATTAGAAAAGTTATACGATTAATTTATAAGTCATTATTTTTAAGATTTATTTTACATATTTATAAAACGATTGCAACACAATTTATTTATTGTCAATTTGCAATAAAGAATTTTGATTTGATTTGGATCCAAACAAACATTTATTTTCTAAACACATTCTGTAAATGTGCCATTTTGAGCGATTGTCGTTCAAAGGCTTTAAACTACCGCCAGATTATTAGCAATATTCCTTTGGAAAGGTGAGATACTCATGCTGTCAGCTTACCATAACCCAGACCCGGGACGCTGTACTAGGATGGTACAGCTGAACCAATACCAGAGAGCATACCTGAGATCCAGCGATGTGTTACCAATGCTATCGAACGGTCGATCAAGACACTCATCAACGTATGGCAAGAACTTGTGACGAAATCTTATGAGTTCTTGAAATGTTACCATTTATTTCTCGTATATTTTATGTAAGCTTGAAATCATGAAAATAATTTGTAATAAGCCAGTGTATATTTAAATGTCTTTGCCTTAAAAACAATACCTGAAGATATTTTCGGAGAGTTCAGGGGCACTTTGTCTAATCTGACTACACTGTAAATTACGTAGTTCAGGACATTTTTATAAAATAATGAATTATTTTTATCATTTGAAGTGGATAAAAGCATAACAGGAACGACTTCTTGGAAAGTACCCAAGTAAAGGATGTCTGTTCTCCATTACTACGAGCCTTTTTAACGATTGACATAAAGAATCTTTTCTTACGTATCCCATTCCAATCTATTTTAGTAATTGTTATTGTTAATCAGACTAAAAGCTACGTTAACTGCATGTTGGTAAAATCAACTACCATCATCAGCAAATTGTCCTAACGCCTAAACATGCAATGTTTACTTTCAGCCAAAGAAGGTCGTATTTTTGTTCTTTATTGTATTCAATGACGATTCCGCTTCTTCACGATGCAGTAAGTGATGATGAAACATTCAAGGGAGACTGCAATAACTGTACTTTAATTGTTCTTTCTTTCCTTATGGAACCTCCTCTACTTTGTAACTGGTATTCAACAGGTTTTAATTTTGTAGAAGTGATTACCAAATACTCCAATTACTTTCCAGATAGCTATTTAAAAACATATTTTCATTGAATCAGCAATAATTCGTGTTTAAAAGGATTGTCTAGAGGTGATGGTTTTGCGCTTTAATTGCGTGAACATAATCATTACACTTAATTCAATTTAGAAGATCTAAAATTATTCCAACTACCATGTTGCTGGTCCATAGACAACGTTAAATAAAACGAACTTTCCTTACCTTAGATGTCAATTGTCAGACCCTCAGCATACACGAGTATATCATATCTCGGTATAGCTGTGAGCTGCTAGTAGGTGAAAGCTGGATTTTTCTTCATTACTAGTTGACCATTCGTCCGTTGAATGTTGAATTTCAGCCTTTGATGTGGAAAGTACTGCGTGAAGTGGCAAGTTCCATCTTTTACGTCGATTATCCAATTTGCTTTATAACTGTTTAACAGGATTTAAAAATAGAAAGTTAAGTACCATGCATCGTTTGTGGTTAAACTATATATAGATTGTACATGTTTTGTTAACAGTACACTTTTCCACATTCACGTTCCCGGCTAACTGAAATATTTGCACTCAGCTCTGTTTGTAATCTAAAGACGAGTTAAGATTTAATAATAATCCAACATTGCGTTGATGTAAAAAAGAGATTAACATTTAAGCATTAAGCTTTGAGAGGCAGTTTGTTTCTCATTCACAAGCTTTTGATTAATATTTGGCTTCAGCAGATTTAATTTTAAATTACTGTTGGCTCTAACACAAAACGATAATTAAATCAGAAATGTTTTTAAAAGTTAACGAATAGGTTAGAATTTTATTTTAAACAGTAATTTTCTCAACATTTTTAGATAACAGTATTCTTTTTAGAGAACTTAGGAGGAAAATCAAAGCCACTAACTCTCAGCTGTTATCCTTTACATATCAGTTTATAAGCAAAAACTGTTATGTTATCATGTTGTACTGTTTAAGGTTGGTTAACCCTTTTTTAAATAATAAACTAAGCTGTGTTTATTAAAATAAACAAACCAAGTTGAACTACTAAGCTAATAATATATTATGTAGTGTGATGTTAACAATATATCGACCCTCCTACTAATTATTAAAATAATTATAGCTCTGTCTGTATCAGATTGATTTTACAAAACATTTGTATCGTTACTTCTGTTTTCCTATATAATGACAATCTCAGATGTATAATTGTATATTGTATAATACTAAATAAATTATAGATTAGAAATTAATATATAATTTTCTTAATCATAAATTAGATATTTAGCATTTATACAAATTAAGATCTATTTATTGTATAATAGTTTGATAACGCATAAGTTTTGGACTGAATCGATGTGGTTATAACATTACCATAACGTTTTATAGTTTTATAGTCTGATTTAGACGTTTCATTACCAGTTCCTAAAAGTACAGGGTAATCACAAATGATGTTCATGATTTTAAAAGTACATAAACTATAGTTTTCTTTGCCATACAAAATAATAAATAATATGGTTACATTCTAAGAAAAACTCAAAAGGTTTTGTCAAAAATACTCAGACATATAAATTTTTGACTTGGGTATCCTTTTTGATACGCCATATGCCAACCCTATAATCAAGCTCTTGCCATACGTCCAAAAGAATGTCTCGATCGGTTCCTGCGATGGCATTGGTAATCCGTTGGTGGATCTCAGGTATGCTAGCTGGTTATGGTGGTGTGAACTTTTATGTATTTCTACAGGAAAAAAATCACGGGATTTTTTTGTAGTGCACTATCATTCAAACTACAACGCCCGATTCATCTCTCAGCCAGCATATTGTTTTAAGTTCAGCCCTAACACCCAAGTGGTAAAATGGAGGTGCACCATTCTATTGCAGAATGAAGTTTGCGGAATCTTAATCTGATTGTGGAAGAAGCTAGTTTGTCATCATGTCCGAGAAAGTTATTAAACGTACCGTTTTTCAAAGAAGAAAAAAGGCTTGTAAGCTTTGTTGTATGTGTCAGACAAAACACACTAACTTAAGTATAACCAAGCACGTACTCTATTTACGCACCCAAACCAAAGTAAATAAAATTTGAATAGATTTTCTTGACAATGGTAAAGTACTAGAGTAATTTTAAAACAAACTACCTCATAGATATTTATTATCAAAATCTGGAACATCTCTTGTAATAAACCTATATTTTGATTTAGCTATACCAAACACGTGTTTTATGTAACTAGTGATTACTTTCCATGACAGTTTTTGCACAATTGAATTAATACTATCTTTAGATTTTAAGTGCCCTGTTTAGTGTTTATTTTTAATGTCAATTTACTTATAATGAAAATGGTATAAGGTTTTTTGAACTGTTCATAACGTGGGCTCTTTTATTGTTTTTTACTTTACTTCTGGTTGGTCAATTCTCAACACATTACCTTTAACACTTTAAACCCCATATCTCTGATCTCTTGTTAAGCGGCGACGTTTAGTTAAGGTTCAAAGTCGGTTGCCACACATATGAGGTTGAGAGTGCTTACAAGGGATAATGAAGGCAAGTGCTGAGAACCGACACTGACCCTTTTTGCCTTGTCAATTAACCCAGAAGTGGTGAGAATATTCATGACCGAAGTTTGCATAGCCTTTTATTATTTTGTTCATGTTATTTAAAAGTGCTTTTAGCCTCCTTTTTAGTGTAGCAACGAAAACATTTGAGATAATAACTCAATAAATTATTTTGTATTGTGTTACAAGAAGAGAAGGCAACTAGAGAAACACAATAGATTATGTCTGTTCATGCAGGTAGGTTATATTGTACACTATATCATAGAATAAGCATATACTGTTTTACTTATTCTATGACTATATGATATGATAAACTTGTACAATAATCGCTCAAAGCAACTAATTCAAACTAATTACAAAAGAACTTGCCAATAACTGTGTTAACCTTTGAATTATGATTCAGTGACAGTCTTGTTGAATATATTCACACTTCCTTAATCAAACAATCCAATAACGATAGACCAAGGTTTTATTACATTGTTACTCCTAGATTTTAATAAACACTAAATTATACGAGGTATAATTAACAAGATCAACATTGATATTCAATGTTTTTCTTGTAACGTACTCGGTATTACGGTAACATTTCTGTTCTTGGCATCAACTAAATCTTAGGAGTTTTGTCGGTTGGTTATTTTTTTATTGTAATAACTACAAACACAAGGTACGTATAACGGTGACTGTAAACTTGTAACTTGGTGTACATGAACAGGAAGACAGGAAGGAAGGTAATCAACAACTCACAAGCGCATCATGTTTGTACATTGTACAAGCAAGCAGGTTTATAGTGTCATACTCTGGCTTATTGTTCTCTACGTGGTCCAACCGTATCATCAAACACTTTTACCATTCTTACTATTTTACTAATTCGTTCGTACCGACTCTTTTGTAATTCCAACTTTACCATTCTTACTCTTTTACTTATTCCTTCGTACCGACTGTTTTATAATACGACCTTTACCATTCTTACTCTTTTAATTATTCTTTCGTACCGACTGTTTTATAATAAGGAATTTACCATTCTTACTCTTTTACTTATTTTTTCGTACCGACTGTTTTATAATACGACCTTAACCTTTCTTTCTATTTTGCTAATTAATTGGTTCGTACTGACTATTTTATAATACCAAATTTACTGGCCGACTAAACTAAAACTTGTTTTCACTCATCTATAAAAACCCAAAAGTTTCATTAACAGTATTTAGAAAGTATTTTCCCCTAAAGACCATCGTTAAATGAGTTTCAAACACGTGCGTCGTGGTCAATAACTTTTCTATGTACACCTTCAATCGTGGACGTTTGTAAAAAGTTTAAGAATAAATGTGATGTAGCACAACAATAAGGTATCTTTCGAATTTCAACCCAATATTTTTGTAATAGGTGGACCCTTTTGTGTTGAAATAATCTTTCTTGCACGATGAGGGAAAATTAAATTTAAACCGTAAGTTTATAATATAGTCCTTCTCCTTTTCAAATTAAAAATGGCTGGTTTCTCCTGTGGTTGTGTAAACTGGGTCGAGTCGTACCTCACTGGACGACAGCAACGTGTGAGAGCTGGGGACACCGAATCGGACTGGAGGCCCGTCACACGAGGGGTTCCCCAAGGTTCGGTCCTTGGTCCACTGTTTTATTCACTATACATCAATGACGTTACCCTGAAAACATACGTTACTCCAAGATCCTCTTGTACGCTGACGACTTACAAATTTACTACCACTTTCCCGTAAAAGACTCATGAAATGCAGTTTCTTCAATAAATTCCGATCATTACATCAATCACTCGATGGGCTCAAAGGAACGGATTAAAACTGAACGAAACCAAGACCCAAACCATATTGATAGGTACTACTCGTTTACGTTCACAAATCGACCTGCTCACGTTCCCAAGACTTAAACTCAACGACGTCGAACTAAACTACTCTGACAAAGTCAAAAACCTTGGTCTGATACGAATTACATAATTAACGAATCACTGACTTGGAACGAAACCGTTACTGCTACCTGCAACCGAGTCTTTGCCTGCATTCACAGCTTGAAGCGCTTTGCTTTATTTCTTCCATTCAACGTGAAAGTGATGCTGGTAAAGACTTTGGCGCTACCCCACTTTTACTACTGTGACGTCGTCACAAACGACATGACAATTGAACTGTCCGACAGACTGCAGCGTGTTCAAAATTACTGCATCCGTTTTATTTTTAACTTACGACGTGTTGATCACATTACTCCTTACTTTGAACAGCTGTCCATATTGAAAATAAAACCTCTCCGAGAGTTCCACATTTTAACTCTACTGTACACTATCATCAGACTAAAAAAACCTGCTTATCTTTCTGACCAATTCACATTTATGTCACAAATAAGTTCCCGTAACACTCGAAGAGGAGCTCTTCTGTTGTCGATTCCTCTGCATAGATCATCAGTTTTTGGAAAATCGTTCATTGTCTCATCATGTCGCCTTTGGAACGCCCTTCCTGATAATGTTAAATCGATCGAATCTCGGGCTCGCTTTGGGGCGGTGGTCAGGGACGGAATGCTGCGGGGGCTGTGGTAGGGGTGGTCGGGGCCGTTGGTGTGCGTTTACGGGAGTGGATTGTATGAAAGGTAGTGTGATTGTTTTTTAGGTTTAGTGCTAAGTATTAAATCGATTTATCTGTAAACCTTTATACACTTTAGTTAAGTTTTCTTATCTTATGTTTAAAATATCTAATTTCCAATTATTTTATATAATATATATTTTCTAATTAGTATGATTTTGTTGTATATATTTAACGTGGTTAAGCGGTACAGAAGAACTAACTTCGCCACGTAAATAAAGACTTTTTTCATTTACTTTAATTTCATTTCTTCCTGTTCTCACGACGTCAAAACATTATAATAATTAGCTTGAGATATTTTGTTCTCGCTGTGGAGTAACATCTTCAGTCAATGATTGGCTGAAATTGACTGAACAATTGGTTTAAGCTAATCAGTGATTGAAGATGGTACTTCACAGCGAGCAATACCTTGAGTTATCTTATAGGTTAGTTTGTTAGTAACCTCAATTTTGTATCTAAAATAATCTTCAGAAGATATTTTTGAACTTATAAATTATAAATTATCTGCGAACAAATTGCAGCCTATTATGAAAGTTTGACGCGATGTGAACAGGAGGAACTAGATTATAGTTGAAATAACTAAACAATATAAATTTTGACACCAACCGCAATACCTTAGAGTTAAGTTATAGGTTAGTTTGTTTTCAGTAACCATAGAAGTCAATTTTACTGATAAACCCATGAAGTTACTAAAGGTTTGAATTAAAGGTTTAAAATGGACTATCATTATATTCAGAAGATATTTTGGAACTTATAAATCCACTATACGTTCCAATGCGCTTCTGAACAAATACGCTACCAGCCAACTAGTTTGAATTGTCTGTCTGTCTAAGATAACATTAAGAAACAACTGTCTTCTATGCATTCGTCCTTCATCTACAGTTGATGCCTGAAAAAGTTCGTGTAGAACCTCATTATTATGTTATGTAACGGACAAACCACTTTCTTAAAATATAAAATCTTTACTTATGGTTGCATTAACAGGTTCCTGTTCTTGGTTAAAAGTAACGCTCGTATTTTCATACTCTGGTTTCAATATCCGTATGTCATACTCGTATCAACATGTGACAGTGTGAATCCCCGAGCACTATCACTGGACTGGATTGAAATATAGATGACAAACACACTTTACTGAGCTCAGTTTGATTAAACCCGGCTGACAGTTCAGCTGTTCATATCAGCACTCCACAAATCAAAGCGTGGTTTCAAAAGTAATATAGTAGCCCACAATCCGTACCAAACAGCTGATCCGTCTGGTACTCTTTACATCTAAGCCGTTTCAACCGACTCCCTACGCAATCTACGCAACGGGAAGTTACACATTTCAACCTGGGACTTTTCTTCTTTCTTTTGTAAATTGGTTTCGGACATAGCTTTTGAACTTGGTTTTGTTGTTTCGTAGGCCTACTTCCAATCAACAGTAAAATAATTACACATGTGATTTAGTACGATTTTATGAGCCAGGTAAAGGATTAAAAAATAATCATCCAAATTTGAAAGGGTTCAAAATGAATTTGGTGAAAGAGGTTGAATTTTCACTTGAATTGGATAGTTACTCCTAATAAAAAGTATTTCAACCAAGGCAAGGAAAACAGGGATTTTGACGATCACGATTTAAATTTGTACGATCTTATAAACTTATCATAGATACCTCGTCAATTAATTCTTTATGAAGATTCATATACTGGTTTCGACACTGAAGTGCCATCATCTGGATGATCTTTGTAAAATGACAACAAAATTTTTATGTTGCAATAAATTAACAGTTTTAAGTTGGATGTGCAAGTATAAATTTAGGCAGGATCGGAGTTAAAACGTGTGAATATAAGTAAAACTACTCAGTGAAGGTACATCCAAATGTGGCAGATCCCAAAAGTTTCGTTTGGAACAGTTAAGTTTCAAACACTGGACCGATTAAAGTTGATATAGAAATCATTTATATTGGCGTAAACTGTAATAAACAACTAGTAAACCTAAGACTGTGTAAAAGTGTAAAATAGTGGTGTAGCAGGCTCATGCCAGATAGTAGAGACAAATAAGACTAACTAATTAACAAATTCACGAGTGTTTCCGATTAAATAATTAAATGTCACTCTCATTAATTAAATAAAAACTAAGTTGTAATTAAATAAACAAAATCAGGTTTCTCATCCAACAGTAATTATAACGAGCAAATAACGTTGCTATTTATAGTTTCAATCAGCGGAATGAACTATAAATTCAATTACTCGTCTAGCACTGGCAGAATATGTATACAGTACTAGTTATAATTATTTTAGAATGCGAGCAGACCTGATTGCTTACATTGCTTTGCATAGTCAGTGTATGTGTATATGTTTAATAATCATCGAGTCAGGCTTTTACTATTAGCAAACAAGTTAACCATTTTATACTTGAACTTATTTGCAGTCCGTTCTGACTCCAAAGACTAGTGTTAACAATGTTCTCACGCAGTTATTAAACTTATTCTCAAGATTTATTTTGTATTTGATTCTTATTAGGGATAGATTAAAACAATATTTGTTTAGACATATCAGCTGAATTTGATTTCAATTCTAACAAAGCTGTTTGGCAACTCATCTGTTTAACACATCACTTACTTATGAATGAATAAACTGTTGCGAGAAGTAATCATTCTCATTTACTCTGAACTGAAGTTTGCTCGCATCTTACGTATAAGCAGCTTAACCAGCTGTGCATATTTCACACTCTCGCTACATCGAGGTTTCCTTTACACGCAGTTTCCACACGAGTAAGTATAATAACCGAGCCCGATACTTTACACAATCAAGCACTTGTACATCTCAATACAACGTGTTTCTCTCATATACAGTTTTATTTTAACTATGTACGATGTTACTAATGGCTGCCAGAAAGGAAAATTTTAATATTTGGTCGCGTGAGCTTTTTACCACTGAATGATGGTCCGAATAGTTCAAGCAGCCATTAGCTGGTAACATCATTTTAGTCTAATGCGGTTTTCATAACATTGTAAATTCATGAGTACATTTAAATTCAATTACTACAGACCAAAGTGAATAGCGTAGTTACTTAAGAGGATTTTCATTAAACCTGGCACTAAAAAGTTGTTGGACACTAATAAAATATTGGTTAATGTGATAATCGATCAGCACTTGAATGAAGGATAACAAGCAACTTTATTGTCTTCAAATGATTCATTTATGGGCTAGATTATGAGCTATTCTGTTGGCACAACACCTACTTCCAACATTTGTTGACTTACGAACAAAAATACACTGGACTTAAATAGTTGACTTAGAAATCATACAACTATGAAAACGCATTCGAATTAGACTACACGTGTTTAACACTTATTAATTGATTAAACAATTTTAATAGCTTAGTTAAAACGGCGGAATAATTTTCTAGTTAAATAATCAAACCCTTCCTGCTGGAACGATACACAAGTAAACAATGCGAGCAAATATTTTAAGGAATTTTAAGACATGTTTGCATCTTTCAAATAAAAACAAAAAAGCAACAGATACAAAGTCTAGAGTTTATATCTACCAGTGTAATGAAATTGAAGTTTCTAAAAGTTTTGACGTTTTCCTTACTTTCAAATGACGAGAAACAAAATTCTAACTTGTCAGAAATATCAAGTTTCAAATAAGTTTGAAGAAAACTCAAGTGAGTTTTGTCTGAATTGTTCTTACTTTACAGAGTAACAGCCATTGATTAGGCAAACCTCTAAGTTCTGTCATGACTATGTAAAATGATTTCTTACTTATATTGAAAAGTATATTCTAAAAATATGCTTATATTAAAAAATCTTAACACAGTGCAATTGAAAGTAAGCAAACGGGGTTTCGTCATTATTCATTTTATTATTTGAATTTGTAGCATAATTTTAGAAGAACACTCTGTATATGTTACCATCCCTTACATGCACGCGCTCGAGTTTCTTGATTGTTGAAGTTAACTTTTGTTGGGTTTACGTTTTGAGCGTCTGTGTAGTTTAAACCAATGTTTTAATCCTCGGTAACTCTTTTTGGATTTAGTTTTGGGCTTGAGAAAGCTTAAAATAAATTTTTACTGTGGGAATTTTCCATCGTTAGTGAATACAAAAGATCATGACGTTTCGTGATCAGACTGAAATTCTCCATCGTCCACAGAAAACTTCAATTAAAGAATTAAACTACGCTTTTCATAATATAAAAACTGGAATTATAATTAATGACAAAATGCAAAGTAGAGTGGGGTTGTACAGTTTAATGTAGAAAGAGCGAGGTCGGGGCTTAAGCAGAAAGCACAAGTCCTCAGAGACAGTCTCAGGTCTTGGTTCCTCACAGTTTCAGCAGAACATTTACACGCCGGCAGCAATACCTTTAAATATACCGTTAAAACAGGTTGTTTTTAGTAAAATATGGCGTTAAACTTCCACTTTCTTTAAACTTTATGACAGTTCCGTAGTTTTATACTTAAGAATTACAAACGAGTTATTGAACCTTTGATCACGTATTTACTTCTACTTTGAAACTCAACTAAACAAGTCATTTGATATATTTCTGAATTTTAGAATCGTTTAGTATAGGCTAATTCAGAACCTTAATAGACAAATCATGTGACCACTACTGTGACTTGTTTCAACTTACAGTTGTTTGTAATGATCATACCTATCTAGCATGAGAGTTTCAAGCCACTTTTGTAGCTTTAAGTATTAACTATGTACTGTTGGAATTTTCTTTTTTGATACAAATTGGACTTCAGTAGAAGTTTTTATTATAAACCTGTACATTGGGAACGAAATGTCAAAATTATCTTATATAATCTCTGCACAAATAATTTTTCAACTTGTATGAATACTAAATAAATATTTATTACCAAAGAAGATTGAAGACAACATTTGTGGACCAAACTGAGGCTAAAACCCGGATCTCCCAATTGGCTGGTGAGAATGCTACCAATTACACCATTCAGCCCACCTCTTTATGTACTTTTAAATTTGAAGTAGCTTGGGCCGGATGGTATAGATACGAGTATAGTGTAAATCTGGAACTTTGGGACTACATGGGCTGTTATCGTGTTCCTTGTATTTGTCTGACTTCTCTGTGCTTGATAATACACAGCAAGTTAAGTTACTCTATAAAATATATCATATTTAAGGCAGAAAGCAATTCACACTTGATCGTAGATTCTGATCATAATGTCCCAAGCTTATCTGACCCGTTATGGCTTCAACTCCCATCCAACAGCCGTTATGGAGATCTCAGCTTGAGTTACTGACTTGCTCAAGTAACTGAATCTAGGGCTCAATTAACAAACTTCTTGTCTCACTATCTAACGCTTTATCAATGCTAATTCAATTATATTTTGTCGATGTTTGATTTACAAATAAACCATAAAGCACCTGTTACTTCTTGCCTGTTCATAAAATTAAATAACAACAATAAAGCTGTGGTAGGATGAATAATAGCGCGTTTAATGGCGTGAGTTTCTTAAATACAACTTCATTTCAAGGTTTAACAAAAGTAAGGTGAACTTTTTTAATGGACTTGCCAATAGAGATTCCGTGTAACAAGTGTTGGTCATTCAACGTAAAAATCATTCCCATAACCATCAACACATATATGATACTATATATTTATCTATGATGCTCTACGTGTTAAAACAATTTTATCACATATGGCTTTTTAAAACAGAAATAAATTTAAACGGAAGTACGCACTGGCTACTCAGAATAGCTGCTTCTTTCCTAGAATAGTACTGAAAGATAGGAATCTCTATGTTTAACTTAACAAAGGGTGTGTCTTGGATTCTGTGAAGCATGAAATATATGAACAAGGGAAGAAGAGATTTATTCGACTGTCAACCATTCACGCGAGATTCCTTTCCAGCAATTTATGTCTGCGTTGTCCGTTACAATATTCACTTAGTTATACTTTGCCAGGTTATATTATTTTAAATACAAGTCTTGACGATACTTAACAAACAGATTAGCTGGATACAAACGTTGCTAGTCTTTAGCGTGAAAGTTATCATGTTTCAATATCTATTTACACGTATACCTAGTCTTATAATTGAGCTAAATTGTTTGTTTATGACTAAATAAATTAATCATACCGACTGTTGTTTTATTATGACTGTGATTAAGTGAAACCGGATCATTTGGTTCAATTTACTGTCTAGTACCTTTTTGTTTTAGTTATTTCAAATCACAATATGTCTCAATTTACGGCTGCGGAAAATATTGACGGTGCAAAGGGTTACTGATCAAAAAATTCCACTGTTATAAATAAGGATACTGTGAGTTTAAAACATTTAACTAACAGGTCAATCAATATAGCCTTGAGTTGATAGCTGGCAAAATCTTTATGCATAAATTTTACTAACTGTGAAATACTTACTTTGTGAAACGTAACAATACGGTATTTGTAAAGCTCTGTTAAGTCCACTTAAATCTGGAGTAAAAAAAGAATGGGCTCCAAACCGCTCTATACAGAAGTGTTCATAAAAGGGAGTCATAAATTTTCGGATTAGGTTTATCGTTTCAAAATAAAGATAAAATCAGCAATCACATTTTTATTGATATTTTTTACGCTTTGTTCACCAAATATTTATTCTTTAATTTTTTATTTATTATTTATCTCCCAAACAAATTATTATATTTGGTATCTATATTTGGTATATTATACATTTGTGTCTAAGTAAGAAAATGTATACACACAAAATATCCAGAATGATCTAGCTTACCGTTTAAAAATAGTAACTACTTTTCAAAGGTTCTCAAAAAATGTAAAGAATAACATATTGCATAAGATTTTACGAGTATTATCCCTCCACATCACCATAATTATATAAATATATTGAGAATCAACAAAGTTACAGTGGAAACCATGGCAAAGAGGATGGTAATAAAGTAGAAAATGACGGTTTTCAGTTATAGTTTCCCCTAACTGGCATCTAAAAAAGTTAAAAATGTAGAAAAAAGCAAAAGGTGATTCTTAAAATATTATTGTAAACGTCATGGTTTATTCGCTATTTAAGGTGTGATAATAAATTACAAAATATTTATAAAATAAAATATCCACAATTTTTAAATGGTCAGCTACATGCTAGTAATTCTTTTCAAACATGGTCTTACTTGTGGGTACTAGCCGCTGTGCCATGCCATTTTACGCTCGAGAGCTAATATTGCCTGCACTTTTACGCCCAGACTGCACGAGCTGCTTCAGAGTATCTCGAGCTTACTCGAAGAAGCTTACTAATAAATGTTAGTTTTTCAACATTTCAATAAAGCACAGTGAATGCTGTGAGCTTAGACCTCTATCCCCTAAGGCAGAAGTAATACAACATTTACACGTTATAAACTGACCAATCTAGACTAAGCCGGGCTTGTATGGAACATTCCACGTTGCATGGCAACATTTCAATAAAGCACAGTGAATGTTGTGAGCTTAGACCTCAATCCCCCGAGGCTGAGCTCAATACAACATTTACACTTTATACACAGGCCAACCCAGCCCAAGTCAGGCTTGTATTGTACATTCCACGTTGTATTGATCTGTAAGTTTAGCAACATTTCAATAAAGCACAGTGAATACTGTGAGTTTAGACCTCAATCCCCCGGAGCTGAGCCCAATGCAACATTTACACGTTATACCCTGGCTGACCCAGCCCAGGCCAAGCTTGTATTGTACATTCCACGTAGTCTTCTAGCTTGGCAACTTAGAATAATTTCAGATTTTATCCTATTTACCTTTAAACTGTCTTTTTCGTTTCTATTTAAAGTTCACAATGGTTCTAGTTCAATATATCTAAGCATTCGTTATTTTTGTCAATATTCCTTTTTGCAACTATTAGAAATTTATTTCGACCAGGATCCTTAGCTGTTCGTTTAACTGCTAATGAGGTTTGGCTGTAAACTAATCATTGTATCACTTGACAGCACCCATGTATAGTGTAAAAAAAATGTATAACAATACTAAAAGATGCAATTTATTTAATATACGTACCATTCGAATGAGCAATACGCTTGTACACATTTAAAATTATAATAATTGTAAACGTTCATCAATTAACAAATCGGTCTGGTACAGCTTGGCAGACTGGCTATACAGTGTCCAATGTGATGTCATTCAAAGAATTTTACTTAAAAGACAACAAAACGAATTTCCAGCATGTTTTTATTTTAGTCTTTTTAAATAAATAGTAACATTCAGAAGTAATGTTGGAAAACCGCTGTTTCAAAGTATCACCTTGTGTAACTTTAAAAGGTCCAGGTTTTTTTGAAATTAGTATAATTTACTTAAAGCGTGCAGCCCCATACACTTTTTGTGACACTATATTTTTTAAATATGCAGTGACCTTTTTGATGTGCGTATTTTTTCAATTAAATTATGATTATTATTTGATTTTCAGTTATTTTTCAAGTACTTTTTAGTTTTAAGCACATATAGTACCCGAAGGTAACTTTTTTTATATAGTTACACCTTGAACATTGAACATAATTGGGAGTTTTGTTTTACATATTACACAACATGACAAGAACCGCAGTAATGTTCCCTTTAAGTTAACGCAGTTTTGGTTAATTAGTTCTACTTCATCTAAAACAGAAAAATGCGTTACACAAATAGTTTTAAAACACTTTTTCTTTGCTGCCACCCCAATCAATGACATGAACACAATAATTACTGTAGAAACTCTGCCTGTTGCTTCCAGCAAACATATTGTAACAGTAAACAGTTGTCAGGAGTCTGACGTAAGCTGCTCTCAGATACAATCAGTACCTTGATTAA
Source organism: Matsumurasca onukii (assembly GCA_018831715.1). NCBI lineage: Eukaryota > Metazoa > Arthropoda > Insecta > Hemiptera > Cicadellidae > Matsumurasca > Matsumurasca onukii. Next base: position 53,879,490 of record CM032059.1, on the reverse strand, counting down.
GTTTGGAGAAGGAACCAGATTGATGAATACATCAAAGCTATAATCAACACACATAGGCTTAGGCCTGTTGCTGTCGGCCAAATATTACAAACATAAAGCTTTGTATCAGTATGTACTTATTTAGCAACTGTATTTTCATTCTTCCACACCACATGCTCTTTGTTTATACGAATACCTCGGAATTCTATGAACCTTTCTAGTAATTATTTTTCGTGTAAGCTCGCTGTTTCTTCGACAGAAGTCTCGTATATCTTTTCATTATTTTATCATTAAATAAATAAATAAGTTATGATCTAAAACCACACTTAGAAGGCCTGAATAAACGGCTTGGAAGAAGATAGTTTGTAATAATCTTCTGGTAACAGGTTTTGTTGAGATGAACAAAACCGGGGTTCATATATTTGTGTTCAGTTGAATAATTTTTTGAATTTCCTTAGAAACAAACGTTAGTTTATTTGATATTTTATCAGGTTTTGCGTTATCACTCTATTCCTAAATATGACCAACGGTCGATTGATGGTAATCTGAATTTAGAAGTTCATAACAATCATAAGAATCATAACAACTATAATAAACTACATAATCGTCATCAAATTGGCTACTGCTAATTAATTATATTAATTGAAATAAAAGAAACTATTGAAATTCTAAGAACTGGTCTAATATCTTATAAACAACTAAACATAACATTTGTTATTATTGTTTAAGTATTATTGAAATAACACATGATTTATATTCATCAGCTACATTTGTAAAAATTAGTTTTTACATTGAAACACCGAATAACAATGATGCAATACTATTACTAAGGAACAAGAAATAAGTGGTAAGGGGTTTAAGGACAGAGCTACAGTGGACGCAGGTGTTCAGGCTAGAACAATAACAGTTCTCTGTCAACATGAGCGTGAGTGAAACCCTGGCCGTAAACTGATGCTATTGCCTTGAACAGCTGATCCAGACATAGAGTGTAGAGTAGGACAGAGAGTATGAGACTGGGGACAGAACTGCGTTATGTGCACACCACTCAAATATATGTAGGATTTTTTACCATTGTCGGGGTGATAGTTTTAATGCAAATTGAAGGTGACGACCGTTTCCTAGAAAAGGTTTGGTGACACTTCAAACGAAAATTGAAACCGTCACAATACGGGCGTAAAATAGTGGTCACCGCCTAACCTAACGGGAATCGTATAGCTTCAGACTTAAACATTCTACTAGCTAGCCAACCTACTGCATTCCAAGCTTTGATATTGGTTGGCGAGGCTAGTTGATTAGGTAGGAGCGTATGTATTTAACTAGATCTTTGCGAGTATCAGTTTACTTGAGTAGGATACAAAGGCTCCGCCAGATAGTTGTACAGGGGGGCAGTGGAGGCTTTAGGGGTGTCTGGGGGTATGGAATACCTCCCAGCACAAGCGGGGAGTCCGGGGCCCCCTCGGAAAATTGTAATATTTCGTTCTTTCAATCTAGTGCCACTTAATTGAATATGCAAATATTAAGCATTTCTACATTTCCTAAAACGGGTTTAAGCTGTACACCTTGTTTCCCATATCGTACGTAATTATAAAAGTTTATAGACAACGTATATTTGTGAATCTAGTTTATTTTAAATACTTGAAAATTAGAACCCGTGCTCAGGCGCAGGCGCGTGGTGTTTTGGACATAACATAAAACAACGTTTATTTCGGACGAGGCCTTTCAAAGACAATGCCTTTATCGTCAGGGCCGTTTTTTTCAACGGTCCTAACGATAAAGGCGTTGCCTTTGAAAGGCTTCGTCCGAAATAAACGTTGTTTCATGTTTAAAATTATATTTTATTACTCTTTCCAATATTGAGCACACTCTACCTTCAATAAATAATCAGTTCATTATTTCTACGTATTAAGTTTAATCACTTATTTATTACATATAGATTTGTGAGTTTTTCGTATATGTATCTTCTTTTGCAATCTTCCGGCAATCGGATCCAATTGACAATCCAACAGTCATGTTGGATGAAACTGAAATTCAAGAGGTTCATTCAACGAAATTTCTTGGGATATACCTTGATAAAGGGTTGACCTGGGACTGCCACGTTGAACACGTTTGCTCCAAAATTTCCTCAGGCATTTATGTCTTGAGACAACTTTCAAAATACCCCAACTCAGGTACTGATGACGGCGTATTATGGAGTTGTCACCCACACCTCACCTACGGCTTGGCCTTGTGGGAGGCTGCTCAAATGCAAATATTTCTACGCTTTTCGTTTTGCAAAAGCAAGCAATCCAAACAATCGCAAAACTTCAATGGAGAGAGTCGTGCAAGCCAGCTTTCAAAAACTAAAATTGTTAACACTACCTTGCCTCTATATCCTTGAAACATGTCTTTTTTAGATCTAGTGCGACCCCGTAAGAGGTAGAGACATACACTCTTACGTAACGAGAGGGATGATTACCGAACTGGGAGACACAGGACGGTAACTCATGAACGTTTGCCTTCACAGGCAGGAGTTCTTTTGGTCAACAGACTTCCAAATTCGATTAAAGGTGCCACTATGCCAAAGGCATTTAAATCTCGTCTCAAAACAATACTAGCTCAGGAAGCATTTTACAGCACAGACGAGTACATGGCACATAACTGGGAGACCTCTAAAACTGACAGACAATTGGAGTGGGAATAATTGAATGAATGAAATGAATGAATGAATACCTTGTATGTCTGAAAGATACTTCGATGAATGAATGGAAAATTTTAGAAAACCTAAATCACAGATGATTGCGATACAATGTATATTGTTTATGCAATACAGATTTATTTATATTATTATCTTTACTCCAGGGTGGCCTACCACCTCTCTGGTAGGCACCCTTGGTAGGTATATATTCAATTCGGAGAAATACTTGACTAACATGAAGTAAAGAAAAATAAAGTACTCTTGTTCTGTATTTCTTGAAACAACTTTCAAAATACTGCCCAACTCTCAGGTACTGATGACGGCGTATTATGGGTTACCCACCTACGGCTTGGCCAATGGAGCTGCTCAAATACAAATATTTCTACGCTTTTCGTTTTGCAAAGCAAAACAATCAAACAATCATAAACTTCAATGGAGAGAGTCGTGCAACCAGCTTTCAAAAAACTAAAATTGTTGCTACTGCCTCTATATCCTTGAAACATGTCTTTTTTTTGAATCTAAGTGCGACCCGTAAGAGGTAGAGACATACACTCTTACGTAACGAGAGGCAGGGATGATTACCGAACTGGGGAACTTTGGACGGTAACTGGGCTGCCTTCACTAGGGTTCTTTGGTCAACAGACTTCCAAATTCGATTAAAGGTGCCACTATGCCCAAGGCATTTTAAATCTCGTCTCAAAACAATACTAGCTCAGGAAGCATTTTGGCACAGACGATTAGCATGGCACATAACTGGGAACCTCTTAAAACTGATGACAGACAATTTGGCTGGAGTGGGAATAATTCGAATGAATGAAATGAATGAATATGGTCTGTATGTCTGAAGATACTTCGATGTGAATGAATGGAAAATTTTAGAAAACCTAAATCACAGATGATTGCATACAATGTATATTGTTTATGCAATACAGATTTATTATTATTATTATCTTTACTCAGGGGGCCGTGGCCACCCTTGCACCTCTGTGGTAGCACCCTTGGTAGGTGGTGGGATATATTTCAATTCGGAGAAATACTTGACTAACATGAAGTAAAAGAAAAATGAAATACTCTTGTTCTTTTATGTCTTGGAGACAACTTTCTGCCCAACTCACTTGGTATTGACGTATTATGGGTTCTACAGCGGCCTTGTGGGAGGCTGCTAAATGCAAATATTTCTACGCTTTTCGTTTTGCAAAGCAAGCAATCAAACAATCGCAAAACTTCAATGGAGAGGTCGTGCAACCAGCTTTCAAAAGCTAAAATTGTTAACACTACCTTGCCTCTATATCAACGAAACATGTCTTTTTTAGATCTAAGGTGCGACCCCGTAGAGGTAGAGACATACACTCTTACGTAACGAGAGCAGGGATGATTACCGAACTGGGAGACACAAGGACGGTAACTCATGAATTTCGTTTACTCTGGCAGGAGTTCTTTTGGTCAACAGACTTCCAAATTCGATTAAAGGTGCCACTATGCCCAAGGCATTTAAATCTCGTCTCAAAACAATACTAGCTCAGGAAGCATTTTACAGCACAGGTGAGTACATGGCACATAACTGGGAACCTCTTAAAACTGACGAACAATTGGGCTGGAGTGGGAATATTCAGATGAAATGAAATGAATGAATGAATACCTTGTATGTCTGAAAGATACTTCGATGTGAATGAATGGCAAATTTTAGAAAACCTAAATCACAGATGATTGCGATACAATGTATATTGTTTATGCAATACAGATTTATTATTATTATTATCTTTACTCCAGGGGGGCCGTGGCCTACCCCCTTACCCTCTCTGGTAGGCACCCTTGGTAGGTGGTAGGATATATTTCAATTCGGAGAAATACTTGACTAACATGAAGTAAAAGAAAAATAAAGTACTCTTGTTCTGTATTTCAAATTTAACAAACCACTAATTTTGTAATTCTATCTCAGTATTAGCCAAATTCTCATTTAGAACTAATGTTAAGGTTTTGATACGATTTTAACTAATTCTACGGCTGATCAATTAATAAAAGTGTTTCTTCTGTTGCCTGAAGATACAATGACATTGTGATGTCCTACGCCAGCCAATGGCAATAGAAATTTGCAATGGTAAAGTATTTGATCTGGTCATGTTTTGATTTATACGAGGCAAGGGACTTTGAAGTTTTCGAGTTAAATCAACAAGACTAATGCTAAAGTAATGTAAAACCTACTTAAATACTTTTCTAATTTGAATCAACATGTGTATCATTGGTATGATAATGTGGCACTGTTTCACTATGTAATATGTTAAATGCATAGATAGGTTGATACCACTCACTTTTGTATTTGATTACCAACATGTCTCTAAGGAAGCCACTACATGTCACTTTATAAGGTATACATGGAAAACCGACTTTTAAAGCATTAAATATTCGATAACAATAATAGAAACTGCGTTTAGGACCGGTAGTATTACGCGACTTGATGTGTGTATTAAACCGGGAAGAGTGTTAAGTTCGCTGAGAGCCACATAGTTGTGGTTCCAGTGTTGGTTACCAGGATGCGCTGCTAGGCGTAGCTACTCACTTGCCTCAGGCACTTGGTATGCTGCGTTTGGGACCGGTAGTCACGCGACTTGATGTGTGTATTTTTGAACCGGGAAGGTGGTAAGAGCCACACATAGTTGTGGTTCCAGTGTTGGTTACTCAGGATGCGCTGAGCGTAGCTACTCACTTGCCTCAGGTACTGGTATACTGCGTTTGGGACCGGTAGTTATTACGCGACTTGATGGCGTGTTTGAACCGGGAAGAGTGGTAAGTTCGCAGTGAGCCACACATAGTTGTGGTTCCAGTGTTGGTTACCAGGATGCGCTGCTAGGCGTAGCTACTCACTTGCCTCAGGCACTTGGTATACTGCGTTTAGGACCGGTAGTATTACGCGACTTGATGTGTGTATTTGAACCGGGAAGAGTGGTAAGTTCGCTGAGAGCCACATAGTTGTGGTTCCAGTGTTGGTTACCAGGATGCGCTGCTAGGCGTAGCTACTCACTTGCCTCAGGCACTTGGTATACTGCGTTTAGGACCGGTAGTATTACGCGACTTGATGTGTGTATTTGAACCGGGAAGAGTGGTAAGTTCGCAGTGAGCCACACACAGTTGTGGTTCCAGTGTTGGTTACCAGGATGCGCTGCTGCTAGCTAGCTTGGTATACTTTAAATTACGGTACTCAGTTTACTTGAAGTATACCAAGTACAAAGGCCAAGAGCTGGAGTTGAACTTGCAACCTGGCTCGGAACCATGTTAAACCATGAAACACTCATTGGATATCGTACAATAGTTGGGAAAGCAAGTAAACCCGACGCAGTGTATGTACTTACCATAATGGTTTAACTTAGAAATAAACAGGTTTTCTAAAGTCAAAGATTTGTTATATAGATTATTTGTTAGTTACCTTATGAACGGCCTATGGTAAATAATGACCATGTATTTAAACAAAATAAGTAACATGTTTACAACAACTAAAGGTAATTCTTTCAGATACACCCATCTTGCACGATTCAATAAGTATAGCGAAACTTGTTTGGCTGAAGATTGAAAGGTCCCTAAGTGTACAAAGTTACATAAGAATCGGTATATAAAAGCAGCTATTTATTATAACTGTTAAAATACGGTACAGATGAACAGAGTAAGCTAAAAGAGTAATCGGGTTTGCTACGTACTCTAAAAAATAACTATACACTAACTACAACGCTGATCAACTAGCATAGACAAATATTTGTAACCGACTTCAGCTGAATATAAATTACACTACAAAAAGAACGGCAACGGTTGGATGCTCAAACTTAATAGTCATTAGTAAATACAGTTCGTTTCAAGATTAAACTTACAAAGCTAATAGCTTCCCTGAGGCTACAATATAAGTTTAACGAAATTGCTTTGACAGTTTGTCCCCGACGATGAGAACTCCGAATTACCAGCTGGGAAACTCGTTAATAAAATAATGGTATAGTATATTGCACTACAAAGTATCATAAGTGACAGTAATTCACGGCATGACGAACATTCCGTGCAAAGCAGAGCGAAAACCTCGTCAAACAAGACAAACTTTACCTTTTTTACCTTTAACACCGAAACAGTGATTTCACGTACGAGGCGAAGCCGAGCTGATATAGTTTTAACCTGTAAAGGTATTCGGTCCATGAACGATGCTTTTTTATACTGTCAAATTACAAAATAACAAACAAAACACACAATTGGGATTTTGCTGTCTCTTTAGTGCTTTATTAGATTTTTGACACTTTGTTTAATCTTAACATTAAAGAAAATACACCTGGCCTTGAAATAGGCTACATCCTAAAAGTATGCTGATGGTGGATCATTTTTTAAAATAGATGGACAGTGTGAAAGTGATCAAAAATGAGAAAACATGTGCACCATAATGCAAAAATAACATTTTCTCAGTGTCCGCACTGCAATAGGACGTTTTGTATCTGTCAGGGCTATTGGTTTTGCTACATACTTATAGCAAATCGTGATAAAATAATGTTTATGACCTTACTTGAAGGTTCTGTTTACAATATAAATATATGAGGTGATCCTCATGATAATGTTATCCAACAAAAGTAATTAAAATTAAGTGAATAATAATTTTAACGCTAGAGCATGTTTCTAGTCTATAGAGATTTTTGAATACTAAAATCAGAGCGCTAAATAAACATATATTTAGCTTTAGTGTGCTATTTTTGCAGTATGACGAAAAGTTTCGTTATATTTCTCAGTAAATAATCTTAATCTTCTCTAGGACATTTAACAACTTTCGTAATGCGCCGGAAAATGAAAACTTATGAAAATATACACTATTGTTTATACGTTGCCATGGAAATGTAGCAAGAGCATTACTACATGCGGTGTCAAAGCCCGTAACTGCTTATTTCGGGGGTTCCGTAACACTCAATTCTCGGAACAATTATTTCCTCACTTTCCTATACTGTACTTGAGAAAATTACCCACATATTCTTGTGCGTGCGTCAGTGGCTCTACTTGAGACCCTGAAAAGAATTCCCTCGCAGCCCTACCTGTGCTTGAACTGCCAAAATATGTTGATTTTTCCGTCTCAGCGAAGTGGCATCTATCCGCAATCAGCTTAACGTAACATGATCTTTGATATTGCCAACCATATGGTAAACTAACATGATTTACCCTTTGACATATTCATAATGGCCTATTTATTGAAAAAAGCTACATTTGTACTTTTAAAACTACGATTACGTTGATTCTTAACAGAAGAGTCCTCTAATCACATTCCACAATAGCCTGGTTGATTACACATCATGGTTTCAAATCCTTCACTATTGTTTCATTAGGCTTTCTACAAAACTCTTGACTTAACACTTGGCACTACCACAATATAGCCACAGTTACCTTCTAGAGTCATCCTCAGCTTAGCTACATGTTCAAACAAAATTAACCTTTCAGTGCTCTGTTCTAGACTTTATAAGTTTTGTTTTGTTAGTTCAGTGAGACCGAGAGTGAGACAGTCATATTTTATGAACTAAAATATGTACAAATACGTTTAGTTATAAATTCTATAAGAAGTCCAGGCTTTAATATAAGAAGTCCCCAAGGCACGTTTTGAAGACTGGAAATATTTGTATTATACGAGTACAGTATTTTCCAGGGCTAAATATACGGAAACGCAGTTGACATAAACGTACGAAAATATGTTAGAAGACGGGTGTTCAGTCACCTAAATCCTTGCGCACAGTAAAGAGAACTTAACGAAGTGTGATATGGTTAAAGTGATTCCAGGACGGTTCCAGCTAGTTTACCTATAACAGAAAATCTAATTAAATCCAATGTTACATTAGGGTGAAAATAGAATGACATGGTAAATAATGTTTATCGTTTTGATATTGTTGTTGAACAAATTATTTGCGCGAAATTGTGTTTAATCAAACGAATTGCCCGTTGAGCTGCAAAGGTTTCTGTAAACCAGGTATTCAACTTATACGCAGTAGATATTCAAAGCAGTCGCAATAAATCCATGTAAATGTATAATACTGTTATTTTACACTCCATTTCTTACAGCAAAGTACTTTTAACTGTCAGGTGTAGGGCTCGTTGCCAGTTACCTTAGTATAAACAGGTCATTTAATTTCCTGTCATATACAGGGTGATTTAATATTCACATATTGAACAAATAAACACTTTTACTGTTTATAAAACAGACATTCATCTATTTATTTACATGCTTTAAATCTCATACTTTGTTAAAAAGAACGCTAGGAGAACCTCACGTTGTCGTGTAAAGTAAGTCCACCATACATAGCATGTTTACTTTCCCTGATGTTTAGTAAGAACCACAAGTAAAAGCCACCGTGAAGTCCTGACTCTAAGATCTAAAGCCTTGGTCTCACAACAAAGAGGTGTTGTTTGTGTAGAAGTTGTGCTTGTTACGTCTGACAGGTGCGAGTCTACGTGCAACTTTGATGTGTGTTGTTTCAAGCACCGAGCTCAAGGCAAGTCTAACTTTCACCTACACTCTCTTTGTAGTGCAAAGCCGTTACCTCAAACTCTCTATAAGCTAACCAATCTGTAATGCTTTGGATTAAATATTGACAAGTTATCAAGCTTACTTTTACGCATGAGTGAATAACGTGGATTTATATTTGAATGAAAGAAAATGTTATGTTAAGGATATTTTTTATACCGCATCGTTTTATTTGTGTAAATTTGACATGAATTAAACAAACCTGTCGGTTTCAAAAGAACTTGTCGGAATATTTTTGTAGTTATTGCTGTAGACTAAACTATTGAATAAATTATGGCATTTATTTTTCTATCACAAGTTTCATTTTGTGCTGGAACACTTAAAAGACAACAAAGATTGTGTCTTTGATATGCGACGAAGTTATACAGTATAAGAAGCGTGACATGGCAAGAAGGGGTACGGTACGTATAAGCAAGACGTGTTTGTTTTAATGATTTTATACCTCTACCTTAGGAGCCTTATTTTAGTAAATTTATTTGAGATTAACTACTCAAAAATCTATTTCAATAAAAACAACAAAAGCATGCAAGTGTGTCTTTAAAACGTTAAGTATAGAACTGTATTAGCATATCCTTTTTTAATTTCAGCTTAAGTCCATTATCACGAACGCTACGAGGCTGTGCCTTGAGGCTTTGGCCTCAGCCTTAAGTGGTCCATTATCACGAACGCTACGAGGCAGTGCTTCTTGGCCTCGTTAATTTAAGTGGTCCATTTCACGAAGATACGATCCTGTGCTGGGCTTTGGCCTCAGCGTCCATTATCACGAACGTCAATACGAGTTCAGTTCAAAACGTAAATAGGCCTCAACACATTAACTCTGTTAAATAAGTTGATTGTCAAATGCTGCAAGCGCATAAGAGCTGGCCTCAAAGTCTCAAGTGGCCAAAGTTGCATGTAAGGGGAGGCTGTGCTTCAGGCTTTGGTACCTATTACAAGGGATAATGTGGGTCCATTTCACGTGCTGACCCGAGGCTTCATCCCTTAGGCTGGCCTCAACTTAAGTGGTCCATTATACTGAAGTGATGAGGCTGTGCAGGGCCTGAGATTTAAGTGTTATCACGAACGCTACGACTGATGATTTAAGTGGGATGATCTTGGCCTCAAGATTATAACCAACTGATGATCAGATTTAAGTGGTCCATTATCGAACGCTACGAGGCTGTGCTTCAGGCTTTGGCCTCAGATTTAAGTGGTCCATTACACGTATAGCTAAACTGATTTAAGTGGTCCATTACACGCTGGCAGGCTTTGGCCTCAGATTTAAGTGGTCCATTATCACGAACGCTACGAGGCTGTAGGCTTTGTCAGATTTAAGTGGTCCATTATCACGAACGCTACGAGGCTGTGCTTCAGGCTTTGGTCAGATTGTCCATTATCACGAACGCTACGAGGCTGTGCTTCAGGCGCCTCAGATTTAAGTGGTCCATTATTCGACCGCTGGCCTCCAGCCTCACTACGAGGCTGTGCTTCAGGCCTTTGGCCTCAGATTTAAGTGGTCCATTATCACGAACGCTACGAGGCTGTGCTTCAGGTTTGGCCTCAGATTTAAGTGGTCCATTATCACGAACGCTACAAGGCTGTGCTTCAGGCTTTGGCCTCAGATTTAAGTGGTCCATTATCACGAACGCTACGAGGCTGTGCTTCAGGCTTTGGCCTCAGATTTAAGTGGTCCATTATCACGAACGCTACGAGGCTGTGCTTCAGGCTTTGGCCTCAAACAGATTTAAGTGGTCCATTATCTGAACGCTACGAGGCTGTGCTTCAGGCTTTGGCCTCCAGATTTAAGTGGTCCATCACGAACGCTACGAGGCTGTGCTTCAGGCTTTGGCCTCAGATTTAAGTGGTCCATTATCACGAACGCTACGAGGCTGTGCTTCAGGCTTTGGCCTCAAACTTAAGTGGTCCATTATCACGAACGCTACGAGGCTGTGCTTCAGGCTTTGGCCTCAAACAGATTTAAGTGGTCCATTATCACGAACGCGATACGAGGCTGTGCTTCAGGCTTTGGCCTCAGATTTAAGTGGTCCATTATCACGAACGCTACGAGGCTGTGCTTCAGGCTTTGGCCTCAGATTTAAGTGGTCCATTACGAGGCTGTGCTTCAGGCTTTGGCCTCAGATTTAAGTGGTCCATTAACGCTGCTTTGGCTCTCAGATTTGTGCATTATCACGAACGCTCAGGCTGTGCTGGGCTTTGGCCTCAGATTTAAGTGGTCCATTATCACGAACTGTGCTAGGCTTTGGCCTCGATTTAAGGCATTATCACGAACGCTACGAGGCTGTGTTTCAGGCTTTGGTCTCAGACTTAAGTGGTCCATTATCACGAACGCTACGAGGCTGTGCTTCAGGCTTTGGTCTCAGACTTAAGTGGTCCATTATCACGAGGCTGTGCTTCAGGCTTTGGTCTCAGATTTAAGTGGTCCATTATCACGAACGCTACGAGGCTGTGCTTCAGGCTTTGGTCTCAGATTTAAGTGGTCCATTATCACGAACGCTACGAGGCTGTGCTTCAGGCTTTGGCCTCAGATTTAAGTGGTCCATTATCACGAACGCTACGAGGCTGTGCTTCAGGCTTTGGCCTCAGACTTAAGTGGTCCATTATCACGAACGCTACGAGGCTGTGCTTCGGGCTTTGGCCTCAGACTTACGTAATCTTTTAATATATGTTTTACAAAATATCTTGAAGTTATAACACATTTTAAATTTTATTTAAATAGGACTATTCATTTTGCTGTTATAACAAAAACTCCCTGAAACAAATCGATGGATTTCATAATTTATTGTATAATAATGGATATAGTAAAAACATTATTTAAAACTTTAAATTTCGTCAAACTTGGAAGTTGGTTAAAACTTTTTCGCTTACAAACTTAACCAATATATTTAAAAAAAAGAAAATGCTGCCAAATCTCGTGAAAATCGGACAAAAATGCGATCTGTAGAGAGTAAACACACATATACATACATACAAATGGGATAACAATCTATATATCTATATCTCGTACATATGTATATAAAGTGTGAAAATGCTCAAAACGTGATCACGATCGGTGCTCATTTCATGGTCCTGGGTCTGGGTCTTATACCATGCTAACGGCACGAATATCTCATTTCTCCAAAGGAAATTCGATAACAACGACTCAAAGAGAAATAAAACTGCTATAATGAATGTAAATACCTTACTCTTATGTACATTTTAGTAACCCGATAGTTCAATTTCAATTATAATTAAAAGAATGATTAGGTTTTTTAGCTTAAATTTGACCTTGACAAACCTTTTAACTTTAAAACTTGTTAATGTTTTTCAGCCAAACAGAATCAAGAGGACTAGTATTAAGTACTATAAAATTAATGTACAATGAATAAAACATACATGGATCATAAGTAATAACAACTTCCTTGTTGTCGATAAACTTAAGATGTGTTATCCAAAATTTAGTTTTGAACTTATCTTAAAACACTAAACTACAAAACAAGACTTAATATATACCAGTAAGAGTTTCAAATGATTCATCGAGAATCGTTTGCGTATCTCGTTTATTACTCTTTACAGGTCACCGAGAAAATCATTACAGGCTCATTACAGTCAGGAATAATTTGAGATAAAAGTTAATTTAGGCTAAGCACTGAACTGAATACAATCAATGAAATTGATCACCACAAGTTTTTTCCGTGTCCTTGAGGTCATTCGTGTACACATTATAGTTACGTATCAAAAGCATTTTATATCAATCTACACTCAAACAAATACCACTGAAAGGAAGGTTTTTGAACTTGAGTTAAATGGCAATGGTGACTTTATTTAGCCATAAAGATACAGAATGGGCCTTATACAGTTTGACGACTAAGATTATATCGTATGACGTCATAGATAGGAATAACGTGAATTGTGCCAAAAAGGCTAATCACGTGAAGGTATAGGACAGAGTAGCGGGAATAAAGATCTACGGACCACTATTCATATATTTAAAACTGTAAGTACGAGTAAAGGTCAAGGAAAAGGTTACGACATGGTATTTGGCTTAGACTCATCCCCGACGCATTTAGAACTGTAAAACGTATTTCCATGGAATAAACTAACCGACTGTATACTGTATAGTGTATAGGTCCGAAAAGTACTTTTATTTACAATGTTGTGAGCTTCTATGACAGCCTTCTTAAAATTGGAAATTCATATACATTTTTTTAATGGTGTGATTGTTTAGCAAAACCTCCCTGAGTTTATTCTGACCTTAAAGAGCCAGTTTTGTCCGTATAACAGCCCATTCATCTGCTTTTGATCCTCTTACATCAAGTAGGAGCAGTTATAAGCACGAAACCGGTCCTGAAAAATCAGGAAACGTTTTACACCACAGACAAGTTTAATACTTTAATTTAATCAACAGTGTTTACAAATTTGAATACTATTAAATGTATTTGATATGTATTTTTAATGTATTTAATTGAATGTATTTAACTAAGTTTGAAAGAATCTACACTAAGCGGTGCTTTCTAAGAAAGTCAGTTTGTGTGTTTGTGTCGTTTAACCTCTAATTCAAAGTGTCAAGTTAACTTCAAGTTCGTGACAAGTCAACACTAATACCTCACGTCTGCTGTAACATACAGGTTACATCAATAGATATGGTGTGACAAAATGTTCTCACAAACAATCTGCCATTTTTTTCATTAAAAAGTGAACATGTAATGTAAGTGGCAGTAAATAAGTAGTTGTCCTTCTTCTCTGAGCTCAGGAGAGAGGTTTTTATGATGTTTTCTCCCTTGAACAGTAACACACAATAGATACGGTGTGATTAAACCAGGTGATTTTTCACCCTTTGAAAATGGATTTTTCCGGTAAAATATCCGCTCAACTGAAAATCAACACTACGTCGGAAGCTCACAAACAACGCTTTCACATCGCGGCTTTATAATTATTTCTATCAATCGGCCATTTTCATTAAAGTGACATGAATAACTCATGTAATGTAAGTTCCCTTAATAAAACCTCCTGGTAAATCAAATTACCAGTAAATTATCTGGCCTCTAAATTTGGTACTAGAAGTAAAACCCAGTGTAGTAATTGACCGGGGATAAGTAAATCTGTGATCAAATTACAAACAGCTGTTTCTTCGAAATAGTATAGTTAAGAGCTGAGCTCAAAAACATGTTGATTTAAGATTCTTTATTATATAAAAACATTTATTTCTTATTATTATTTGCATAATGAAAAAGGTTTTTCACTCGGCCCGAAAGTGTCTTTTTGACCTTCGGTGTCACTTTAGAACCTAGTGATGAAATATACTATTAATTCAATAGAGTAAAATTATTATATGAAGTACAGAGTGTTACAAATAGTATCAACATTGTGTATGGTTCACAGAGAAAATATAAAGCATATATACGAGTATAACAGCCCCCGCCCAATAGTTGCGATTCTCCTCTAACAATGGAGATGATTATTATTCGAAGTTATTTTATCAATATGTATTCACCAAACGATCCTGGTTCAATTTGGATTTGATACAATAAAGGCTTAACCGACAATTTGATACTACTCGTATCTCCTTTCTTCCAGTAAAGTTTCTAAACGTTGCAGACAGTACACAACTAACTAGCCATAGGTTTGACCTGATCTGTACACATACTGAGTACACATCTAGAGATTTAGTTTAGTCGTCTGTTACATGTTATACTTTAGCAAACTTCGGTCAGTTTGTACGTTGCAGTTCGTTTGACTTCCGTGTTTGCTTCTTGTTACCAACAGTGACATTGTTTGCCTCAGAACTTCAGACAAACAGTTGTATGTCTACTCGCAGATGATGTATGCTAAGGGTTGGTTGGATTAAACAACTCTAAGGTAGATAGTACGGGTTTTAAGTTGTTAGGTTCAATTCAATAAACTGTCGCCATTTTGGATAGTCAATCTATTGATGTTGATTTTGCAGGATTTGACTTCACTCCTTTTGGGTTCTTGTAAACTTGAATTCTGGCTGTCGTCCGCTTATTATATCTATCTTGAAAGTTGTTCAATCTCTAAACTCATGAAATAAACCAATCTAAAATTGGATCTTTCTAGTATTCACCATTAACAAAATGTCAAGATATTCTCGGACTTTTTAACATACTGTAATGTTTTAAGGCATAAACATTGACAGTTTCAAAAAGTTAAACCCAACAGTTGGCTTGTAAATACAATTTATTGAAGATTTCAACTAGCAACGACAGAGCAGAAATGCAGAATAACAATTTTAAGTTTCAATCATGTTTCTTTATTTGAATACTATATGTAATTAAAATGTGTCCTCGCATAGGACTATTACACCAACATATTTATGATGTAAGTACATTGATTTAAGCGTAAATTTACATATAAAAGCTGTGTTCTAAACTATATTTTCAATATTTGATTCACTATTAAGGTTGGTAGAACTGCTATATATTGAGCGCAATAAACTGTGTAATGAAGAATCCAGGTTTATGTCACAGTATAAACTTGTGTCAATAGAACGCTATGCTACACGATATGCTTGCAAACCTTTACGTTCTGCGTAGATTAATGATAAGAATCTCCTCACAGCATTTAATAAAACATGTGCAATGTGTACTCCATACGTACACTGAACCTGTGCATACAACACACTTACATATAGACAAATAGACAATATTACATATAGAAAATAAACTGGCAGGAAGTGTACACTTGGGAACGTGTGTACAATAAATGTATCCAATACCATTCGGAAATAAGTATTTCCTTTTTTCTTCTAAACAATAATTCTGTGTTGTGATACAATAACGTTAAAATAAACCCTTCTGCAACCATACACTAATATATAACACATGGTTATAATGTACATTTCTCAAAACAAATAGGCTCACTTACTGTTATGGGAATTAAAAAAACTGTTCATACGGTCGGCATAGTGAGACTCAAACACGGGACCGGGAAATGAGCAGTGATTGTGACCTCTAGATTATGTTTTAGTAATTTATAATACCTTGGATACATAAGTGTACCTATAAAAGTGATTGGACATGTATTTGTGTCTGTTTAAAATATTCAACTTGATCATTTACTTTTAAAATATGACCGTCACATTTTTTTGGAAAACAACATTTAGGCAAAACAAGCAAAGTTTGATGGACAAATAGGTTGGTCGGATTCGTAACACATTATTGGTAACACATACGCCCATAAAGCAAGTTTTGCTGTAAAATTTCCTTTAATATTCCATGTTATATTCATGTATGAATGTATGTACGTGTAACCTAGCTATAGTTCACATTTAAACATGAAACTTGCATCGATTATTTCATTTCACTTTTTGTATTTACATTTAATGGTATTTCAATTTGAAAAATTTAAAGCCGCCATTTTGTTTTTATTTTGTAAATTTTAGACACATAAACACCACCAAGTTTGAATGCAAGCTGTCTGTAAAAAATATTCGGAGTAACGAAATGTGGTATAAATGCTCCTATTGTATATATCTCGGTCAACTTTCTTTACCCAGAAAACGCGAAATTCCGGGTGTCCCCATTTGGAAGGGAAAGGTAGTTTTTCACCTAAAAAATTTTAATCATCAAGAAATACTAAAAACTGGTTTAACTGTATATTACGAGTAACTTGCAATAAAAGAGCACGGAAAGCTGAGGCAAAACTGTGAGAGTAGCTCACATCCTCATAACTCACTAAGTTAAGGGACTACGAACAACTGAGGCCGAAAACCGAATTGAAGTGTTTATAGCAAGTAACAAATTGCAAAGAAGTACACTTCACTCACTGCGGCGGTGCTTCACCGTGTGTCGACCTGGGGTTTATATTACATTTATTGATTGATGAGTATAGGGACACTGCTAAACACAAGACCTTGAGTATAAATATTTCTGAAAGATCATCGCTCTAAGTGTTGTGCTCCTTGTTTACTCTCGTTATAACTGAAGATGGTTGTTTACTCGGGCGCGTTCACTGAGGCGGGAGAAACAGCTGTTGTTGCTTCAGGCAAGACAATCAACAACACGGCACTTTTCTTCAGTTTTACACTAGTATATAGGGTCACTGAAAATTAATTCACCCGCCACAGTTAACCTTTTTAATTGTTGAGATACAGTGAGATTACAAAATCAAGTGATTTATTTTAGGCTTTCCATATTTATGTAAAGTGGTTTGAAAATAATTTAATCAGCATCACAAGGAAATGTATATTGATACTAGTACATTAGAAAGAGTTAGTTTAACAAATCTTGTATCACTACTAATATGGCCAAAAACTTGGGTAAACCTCAAGTACTAATAAAACATTCGTGTAAACGCTATGTCTACACGAAAATCAAAGACGGTATTACAAATTTGCTTTAAGGTAAAAATGGCATGCCACTATATATAAGTTTTACTCAAAATAAAAATTTAAGGTATTTCTCCAGTTTGAATTTTACCATCCGTTTTACAATGTTATACGTATCAAATAGCATACCATTTCAAAGGTTGCATAGGCCCAAAACCTGTTTAAATAATGTTATTTGACAGCTGAAAAAATGCGTTTGCAGCCGATTGTGGCCATTCACTGACAGAGTGGACATTTACGCCAGAAAGTTGTGTTTTGAAGAACTTTAAATGATACCTATATCAATAGAGCTTAGAGTTTTTTCTAAACTACATTCAATTATTTGAAATCCATCTAATAATTTTGTATCCCCAAACCATATCCATTAATCAGAATACAACGTAAACACTCTTACAAACTAAGGTTAAAGGGCGTGAAGGATACTTGTAAGCCACTCTGTACAGATATTGCAATTATCTTTAATATCCTGTAAATACAATTGGTTCAGTGAGGTATATTCTACAAGTATTCGCCTTAAGTATAAATATTTACGAAACATCTTAGTTTTTAGGTAAGTTATCTAAATTACTTTAGGGTTGATAGGGGTTAAATGTTAGACCAAACTTTAACTTTAATGTTAAGAGTTAAATTAATAATTGAAATTTAAATCTCTTTCGTTAACACTTTTAGAAGGTGTTCGGCTTTGATACACAGTTTAATATAATATGAAAAGTACATCTAAGTCGCATAATGAAGACTCAAACTCGAGGTTTACATACCTTTGCAATAACAAACTCAGTGCTCAGTACGCTAAAGCTAACCCAGCCCTTTGCCAGTTGCAAGCGACACACCGTGATTCCAATGCACACTCAAGACTTTATCAGACCGTGAATGTTTTAAATATTTGTTTCCTTTTATACAGTGCTTCTTTTAACCAGCCAAAGTGCTTTGAACATAGCAGCCACATAATGTTCAACGGAGTTGCTTTGATGGTGACAAGTGCTTACACGTTCTGTGCTGTTTGTTTAGAAACATTTCCGTGTCCGATTTTGCAGCTAAACCACCTTTACTCCGAAATACGGTATACTACTCTTTAACACAACCGCTCTTTTGGAAGTATGATCAATGAGGCATTGCAGTTGTCTGATTATTTTCGTACAACTTGAAGAAGCCGAAGTATATAACTGAATCAAGACTACTAACACTCATTTGACTTCTAATTATTTAAAGTTTTCAATATTTGAAGATTATATTTACGCCAAGAGCCCAACACGAGCAATATAAAATTATACAATACAACTCTTCAGCCTTTGCAATCATTTTCATTTGGCTCGTCGTTTCGCGTAATCTGATTTAAACGTCCCTCGCTGTCAAGGGTGGAGAGGCTATCTCTTTTTTTGAGCTTTGTGAATGCCGAAAACCCACTGAAAGGTCATTCCTAGGGTAGAGGTTAACACTCTATATATTTCCGAAAACATTCTTTGCAAATAATTACTGTCCGAACAACAGAATTGTTCAAACAAATTCGTCAGTTGGCTTCAAGCTTCAAGTTTTACACTCAACATCACCTTCAAGAATTGAACACCTCAAAGATTTTGAGATTAAATATAAGGGCTTCATCTTCCTGGCACTCCAACCTTAAACTAACTGCATACTCCTTTGTTGGGGCTTCTTTTATTCCTCTCATTTACAATAGGAAAAACAATTCTAGCCTGTGAACGAAGTTAAAGTTTCAACTGAAACATGACTGCACCACAAAGTGTTTGAGTTGAATGTTGGTCTATGTAAGTTACTAAATGAAGATGAGACTAATAAAATAAAATGAGCTCATTCCGAAATAATAAAGCAAGTCTTGGCGTAAAACAGGCCAACTTTTCAAGACTACTTCACGTTCTTGCTGTGGTCCGACTGGGCCAACACCTAGATAACAATACTAAGTAAAACATCTTTTTGCAGAGCAATTTGCAACAAAACAAAATCAAAACGAGCAAACGGTTTGCTGTAATTTGAAGTGACATTGACCTTGTAGTCATGCGAACCTCCTCACCAAAGTTAGCCACTAGGAGGTTAGAAAATAATTCAAATAGTTCAAAAGGTAGTTCAAATAGTTTGGTGTTTTATTTCGATAAGTGTTTAGCCACCTAAGAAGCCTCTAGCTTGGTAGTCCCTCGTTAGTAGGGCTCGTTGCCTTACTTGACGACATCATCTTTCCCACAAATCTCCTTCCGTTCCTTGGAAAAAAGGCGTTTAAGTAATAATGGCGAAGGCACTAAAAACAACAGTAGTTTACAGGTAAATATGAACGCTATTAACAGTGAACTTCAATAAGTAGAAATATTTGTTTATTTAACCATCTCACAGTTTGTAAAATGTGTTATGACAACAGACAAAGACAAAGATAGCCCGTGTTTTTATTCGTGCTAAGCTACACACAGGTAGATTGCAAAGTTGCTGGTCGGGAGTAAATGGAGGGAGTTTTCTTGACGTCACCGGATACACGATAATGTAACCTCTGTGGAACTCTGCCACAAAACTGTGCTGCTATTTAAAGCTCGGCAGAAATCCAACTCAAAAGTTGTGTGCATGAGAATGAGAAAGTTTTATAGAACTTTTACAGCAAAGTCGAAGTTATTTCTATTTTCTATAATATCCAGCCACCATGTATTATATTGTATTTACTAAATCTACGATTTCACTTGTAAAATGCACCCTGTACAGTACACATTAGCTTTATACTATCATTAATTAACAATCATTAATATGCAATGTAATCCTTCAAATTTAAACTGGAGGCCAAAGTATCAGCTTGTAATTAAAAACGGTGTTGATTTCAATCGGTCAACACATATACACAGTACATACCTGTAGTTAAAAGAACTACTATAAAAGAAGGAATACGTTTTAAGAAAGGAAAGCAATAAGCAGATTTCAACTGGCAATGAGTAGTTAACAAACATATCCACGAATACTAACAAATGTACTTTCAATTGAAACTGAAACATGATTGCACCACAAGCAGCTTCTGACTAACGAACTATGCAGAGCAGGTAGCTGAAAATGTGACAATATCCCTGAGGTCGAGTTAAAGCATTCTCTGTCTGCATTGTTGTCATAATTCCCAGTAAACTACAATAATAACATTCCTCAACTTACACTAACTTACTTGGGGTCAGTGGAGTCAATTTAGCAAAACGCACTTCCAAATTACTTCCACTGTGTTGTTTTTGTGAAATAGTTATTGTCTCATAAAACGTAATTTAGGGACATTAAAAAGATGTATTGTCTAGTTGCCGTCAGTCGTTGGCTGTTTTCCACGTTGCGTACCTTTTGCTCAGCTATTATTTATAATTATGGTTGCTTGTTACAAACTATTTGTATGCACTAAGTTTAACTCTAAAATAAAATTTTAAATGCGAAATTAAGTTGCATCATGCTTGGCCATTTAGAACGTACTTAAGGGACTACACAAATTAATGACAATCTTGTTTGCTGAGAATTTTCCACAGATTAAACACATGTCCCAGTTACGGGAAAATTAACTTTGGTGTTGAAGGCATATCATTCCCTCTATCTCTACAACACAAGAGTCAACATACTACTATCAATGATATAGAAGTTAAACAAAAACCACTTTATTGTGGACGCCAAACAGACTTAATATAGTATTCACCTCTGTCAATAGTTCAAAAATATAGTATAATTCACCATTAAAATGGCATGTTAAAGCAGCATGGTGAAACATATACCACTGACACAAGGTTTTTCAGCTGTTGACGGAGGTAAATACCTTACATTCAGTCTAAAAACCAGTTCAAGGTGATATAAACAATGTTTTATAAGACTGGATCTAGTTTCGACCACAAAGACTTATTAACTGTCTGAGGTTTGAATATCAACATTGACTTCATTAGTAAATAGATTCGATTGGTTAGGTTTACCTTTAGGATTCATTGGTCACCAATGAGCCATTTTCTTGCACCCATGACAGGTGAGTTTCTCGCAGAACAGGTGATAAAATGACTTTCACTAGATTCGTCTATTTTACCATACTTCTGTAATTTTATAGGCTTTGAAATATTTCTTGGACTGAGTAACACGCATTGCTTTGAGCGTTGACATTAGGCATTTGACAACCTATAAAAAACAACAGGTGATCATCCAACTCAATCCAACTAAAGAATTGTGTGCATGGAAGTAAAAAGGTATCAGTAGTTTATCTGATGCGTTCTCTAAATTTAAATATGTCTTAAGCTGTAGCTCATTAGATACATGTCTACCTCGTAGACCTGAAACTAACTTCAACAACAGTGTTCTTATCGATTTATCGATATTGAAGCTTCCGCATTACCACTCTTACCAATTAACTAAAATTAATTTTTTAAGTCATTAATGTACCAGTCAACCATCGGAACATTTATTTGTCTGAAGTCACCTTGTGCCTAATAATATAATATCGTATAACATATAGTTCTACTCCGTTGAGTGTGATCTCAGTCGAGTGATTATTTTATTTAAATATAAAAGAATTCAAACAAATACACCTAACCTAACCTTTAAAACCAGGAAAGTTGGGAGAAAATAAAAATATGTGTCTAGTACAAAAAGCCAAACGTAAGCTAAACTAGATAAAGCTACACGTTCCAGATATAAAGCTAAACTCCTTAAAAGTTATAGAAAAAGAACAAGTCTGGGTACCACTCAAGTTGTTAATTGATTTCAGTTAGTAAAATTCAATTAAATAAGCAGAGAAACAGCAACCTAATCTGGGGATTCCGAAACAGTGTATAATAATATTTGACTGGGACTCGTGGCGTGGTCCTGTAATCCAGCTTCATGGAGGTCAGGTTTTGAGGATGATATAGGTCTAAAGCGGCTCAAATAGCCTCAGTGATCAACTGATGATACCCACATCAACTCCCACCATCGTTTAGACATCTCAGACCATCATCTGCGTGGTTCGGAAGTCACGTTAAGCCGTTGATCCTTGTATTTCCATTGCCCATTGGGCTATTAATTAATGACCCATTCTAAGGAAGAGTCGGCCTTAATTTGTAACAAGACTACACCTCATAACTTATTACTACCATTCATCACGCTCATCCTTCACCAGATATTTGCCTTAAAATACCCTCATGAGAGTGGTCGGTATCTCAAATAGTTATTTAGTGATTTATGGTGAATTTTGTTTTTAATGCAATCATGTAGAGGCGGCTACCACTCTTTAGGAAAACACTCCTTTATAATTACCATGGAAATAAAAATTCACCTTCACATTACTGCTGTAATATGGCGTTAACCACTTCCGTCGAAAACATTGCTTCAATGAAGTCTATTACGTAGTAAACACGAACACCATCGTTCCATTAGGTACGTAATATTATATTTATTTTCGTACTAACGATTCGTAAGTTAACAGGCAACTCAAGAATTCGTCTATATTCGTACTAAGCTAGACAAAGGTAGATTGCAAAGTTGCCAGTGTATAACTAAGAGACGATACCGGATACAAGCTAGTGTAACTAACCTCTGTTGAACCCTGCCACACAAACTGATCTAAGTGCAATGACTGTAACCTTGAACTTCGTCCCAAAAGAGTCATGTAAAAACATGAATTTCTTGGGACACTTGACGCCTACAGCTTTCATCGGATTTTCATGAAATAATGAAATAAACTTAGTTTTAAAGTGCATTAAATATTTTAGTGACTCCGCTGGGCCGAATTTCCATTTGCAAACTGTGAAATTATCCAATAATTAAAGAAACGTTGTATTTAAATTTCTTGGGTTTACCATTAAACAAATAAAATTGTCAAAAAAGTGGTCAGCGGAGACACTGAAGTACATTGTCATCTTTCAAATAAAACGTGTTTCAAAAAGATCTTATGAAAATTGTGAGTCTGAAGTGTCTCAAGAAAATGCTTGTTTTTAAATTGTTCTTATGGAACAAACACGAAATGGCCGCCAGGTAATGTGCACTGTTAAAGCTCAAAATTTAAACCTATCCAATTGAGACTTCGTGTGGAAGTGACAAGGCTTTGACAAAAATATCATCGTTCAATGAAGTTTCGGGTTTTTCTTTAATGAATATGCTCATTTTAGAATACTATTTATTTGGATTTCAAACTTCTTTTTCAACAAAAATAAATCTATTTTAAAATTTGAAATTGAATTTCGTTTTAAACTGAATCCTCTTTAGATCAAAATTTAGTTTAAAACCGAAATATAATTTCAAATTATTTCAAACTAGTTTTATTTTATTGAAAACGTAGGTTTGAAGCCAACTAGTGTTCTACGACATCATATCGACAAAAACTTGGATCTACTTTTTGGTTTGTTACTAATGCTGAATTAAATTGTAGCTATTTAAGCCTAAAGTCTACTATGCCTATTGTACTGGTGATTGTAAAGAACCTAGATAGAACAGGTTTGTTAAGCTAACTTGCGAAATTGTACCACCACTAAATTTCGGCAGTTACACAGTTGTTATAGCTTGACAAGTTATCACTGCGGTGATAGCGGCTATGTTTTAGGAACGGCTGTTAAATCGTTATTGTCTGTATTCGCTGTTTATTGTATCTGCTCCGTGCTCTGCAATTCGATCATCAGAATCTGTTGTGATAACAGCTGTAACACGTTACACCAGTGATAACGGCTATGTTGTTAGGAACGATTGTTAGATCGTTACCCGTTGTACAAGCTCTTTAACTGCTTCTGTTCTGCAATTTATCGCATGATTGAACTTAATACATTAAGAACCTGTAACTTAAAAATTACAACGAAGCTAATGCAGGCAAAAGATGCTCATTAATGAAAATAATAATGATGACCAGTTTTCAAAATTAAAATAAAACACTATTGTAAAACCCATTTAGGACGAGATCGTTCAAAGGAAATGATTTCATCTTCAGGTCCATAAAAACTACAAATAGCAAAAACTATAACAACCCTTACTTTTTGTATGGACCTGACGATGAAGGCATTGCCTTTGAAAAAACTCGTCCTAAATACTTTTTTACAATATTTCTTCTTTTTTTACTATTTTTCAGTAAAGACAACGTTTATGTTGTAAGGATCAATTGTTAGATATTACTTTGTGTACAAGTTCTGTACTCTTATCCTGTTTTGAAATTCAACTACCGGAATTGATAACTATTACAATTCTTAGCGGTGATTAGACTTTTGCTGTTTGCCATAACTGTTGGATAGCTACAGTGTGTTATGTTCTGTATGCTCCTTGTGTCGCAGTTTAACTCTTGACTAAACCAGAATCAACTCAAGTATGTTGTGATAATTGTTACACGTTACAACGGTGATAACGTTTAATTTCATAGGACGAACGGTCAGATCGTAACTGTTTGTACATGAAAATGAAGAAAAACAATTTACTACATCATATTCAGTACACTCAAAACCAAAAATGAAACAAACAATGTATACACTTTTTAATGTTGTATAGCTTACAACTGTACATACTTTGTAACGTATTTACACCAGTGATGGTTACAACCTGTTGGGATAACTATTACGAGTTATGATACAATTGCTGTTTTGGGTTCATAGTATTATTACAAATCTTTTGGCAGGCTTTGTGTATTTATACATATCCTGTACTTGACACCTGGGATTGTTGTTAGCTGTTGTTTCTGTACTTAAGTAAGTAATAGCTTACACCAAGTATAAAATTTGTTGTTCAATCCTTTGGGGATAAAAACTCTTCAGAGGAAAAAGGAATCGAGTCTAGAGGGTGAATAATATGTTTTCAGACATAATATGTGTAGTTACACATTATTTTAGTTTACGTGCTTATTTAATCCTAGAATATAGAAGGTAACGTCCAAGACTCTGAATTATAATGGTGCTAAGGGTCCAGATAAAGTCACTCATGTAGCAAGGTGTAATGGCGCTTTACATATATATTGAACCATTTTAGTCCCATTTAAAATAAGGAGTACAGCTTGGTATAGAACACACAATACAAACTACATTGTATACAAATAACTGTAATTGTATTAACATCTAGATGCCAATTGTTAGTTTTGTGGAAAAGTTAGGCAAAACATGGGTCATATTAAAACTAATCTAATTTATTATTTTTTAATTACCATTTAATGCAAACATTGTGGTTGCAGGCTGGTTGGTCGAAAACCCCAATATTTTAAGCAATCCAACATTAAAAGTATGTGGTTGTGAATAAACAATTAAGTGTAGGCTATGTATTTGTTTTCTTTTGCACTATTTTTTACTGAAACACATTGGTTGTTTTCAATGACATATCACATTTCTCCGTGACATATGGGATCGGTTAGGGTGCGTTTTTATGCTGACAGCTGAAGTGATGGAAGTGGATCTAACAAACCGCACATAATGGACACAGTTTGATTAAACCCGGTCAAAACTGACGTGTTCACAAGACACACTGACCACATTCATCAACACATCTGTCATTCTACACATGCCTGTGCAGGTGGCAACAAAGTACGTTCGTATATTGAGAAAAGAGCAATGAGCGGTTAGATTTGGATTATATTTGTCATACAAGCTGTTTGGCAAACACGGTTCGGTAGGTCAAAATAAAACAATAAATTACTTTTACTAATGTCCGATAAGTTTTGGTTCACTCGTTCACTCCCATTACTTTTTCCACGAATTATTTAATAATAAATAATTAACTATATTAAAAGTGGTTTCATCAAAACAAGTTGAAACTTGATGAATACTTCAAACAATATGCATGAGTATTGGGTACAAATCATCAATATTGAAACCCTCATAAACTCATTGAATTAAACTGCAGGAAGCTCTCTTAAATATTTTAATTAAAATGGTAAAATAACCAAGCAGGTCCTATGACTGTATATCTGTCTATACGCATTTTGACTTATATCCCCCCGATGACTTGTTGTTGTTTGCGGATTGTATAGCCCGTATAAAACATGTACGATGGTCAAAGCCGTTGGTGAGCGAGTTAACAGCTAAATATTTCAGTTGATACGTTTTGTATGAAATAAAAGTTAAATTGAGATCTAATGATTGAAATTAATGGGCATTATATCAAAATGGTATTTTACTACTGTTGAATTATCTCAACGTAATAAGCCTTTTTATAGAGAAGGTAACAGAGGTATTTGTAACACTCAAGATTTAGTTTGTTGGTCACGTAACAAAGAAGTTTGTTCATGTGAGTTAGTGGTCGGATCAGCTTACATCGTCTTGGATAGTTTGTAGCCGGGTGAAAATATACTACCCTCAGCGACAATTTGTACTCAACGAGTTAGTATAGATTAAAGTTAAGTAGAACTAGCATGTGGATCATAAGTTAGGTTTTACAATGTCTAACAATGCGCATCCTACAGAAACTTTATTTGTTGTACCAAGTATAGTATTTAAGTAGTTTTCCTTGTTACGTTTCACAAAAATAGCTTATCCTTATTTTGGGAAAAAGTAATTTTCTTACTTGCGATGGTTTTATAGGTACTTGTGTTTACTATTCAAAACCATCCTTTTTAATGACTTTGAAAGCACAATAATTTACATCATCGTCAAATCTTAGCGAAAAAGAGGATAGAGACGCGTTAAAGAATAAAATAATAGAAAATCTCTTTATTTGCAAAGTTATACATGACAAATAAGGCGAAGTTAGGGCCTCATGGCCGTTTCTTACAATTAACCTTATAAAAATTAAATTAAAAGAATTTACAAAAATAAAGAACGACTTGTAACATAAATACATTAGTGGTTGTGAAACGGCTCACGCCTTACGTCAGCGTCAGTGACATGCTTAGCGTCAAAATAAGTGACGCCAGTTTGTTAGAACACCTAAGCGTTAAATTGCTTTGCGTCACCACAATAGTCACACAAAAAGCGAGCAGATAATTCAACTTTGACATAACTTACCCTGGCCGTAGTCACAGCTGATTTGTTGTTGATTAGCAACATAATTTGATATTGTCAATAACCTGAAACCATACAAATATAGTTTTGTCTTTTTAAAAGTCAGTGGCCTCTAGGCTCTATTTATAGATCTATTTTGCCTTTGATATTATATTTTCTATTTCGTTAAAAGCAAAAGGACCTGTAGTCTCAAGGTATTGAATTCCAGCCTTTTCTTGACTTTAATAACGCAATTTTCCATTGGTGGTACCGTGAAAAATAAAACTTTTTAGTACTAATAGTTTTGCCTGAGAAGAACTGTTTCTGTACTTACTAATCAAGCATTTAAAACTGCTTGGTAAAATGCTCGGCGCTTGTTGTTCCACACCATATAGTCCATAAATAATTATTACATTCAGCCGACGTCGATTGGTCAACCGTCAGAAGCGTGTTTGTTTCAACTGAACCCATTGTACAGTATTGACCAACATTTCAACATTTATTTATAATTTGTTTGTGCAAACGTTGTACATTCGGTGTGTTTAGTCCTGGAAGTGATTGATATAGTTTTAATGGTAAATTGTAAGTTTGCAATTTGCTATAGCCTATCGTTACTGCAAACAAGCTAGTTACTATTTAAGATCATTAACAACCAGTAATCATGCAATTGAAACAGTCCACAAGAAGTCGGAAGAAAATCTTTAACGACAGCATAGGTCGTATGAAATATTATAACAGATGTTGCTAGGTTTAGTTTGGTATTAAATAAACAAAACTAGTACAATTTAACACACTTTGAGAGATGGCTGCGGAAATAGGCTAGTAGCAGCGTTTTGGAACTTGTGAGTTCACTATTTCAAATCACCATTATTTTGATACAGTTTGCGGCAGCGTATTTCACAAACAACGAATATTACCTTCTGATTTGCCATGGGTTCAATGCTCTTACTAGTAGTTTTTCTGAAGGCCACTCCTTGGGGATTTTCACTGTTTGGTTTCACACTTTCACATTTAGAGCCTTGTTATAGTAATGGGTTAATCCTAGTTACAATTTTAAGATGTATACTATAAAAGTTTGGCAAAAGACGAGTGAACGTTTGGCCACTCAGAAAGTGCAGACTGTGTCACATATTGCAAGGTCCACAGGTTCACTCGCAATCATTTCAAAGGTTCGGTGTGCAAACAGACTGAAACCCAGCCATGTTGAAACGTTTGGAACAACAAAGTTACAGAGTGGCTCATTTTCAGGTCCTGTTTGGGAGTGGTTTTCACATTTAGAGCGTAGTTAACTTGTTATAGTAATGGTATAATTGATATGAAATGTCCACCGTTTAGCAAAATATATCAAGCAGTTCCGGTTGTTGCAAACAGACTGAATATGTTGAAACGTTTGGAACAACAAAGCTGTGGACAAACGCTCGTGTTTGGTGAAAGTTGTGGCGAGCGCAGTGAGTTGACTGTGTCACATATTGCAAGGTCCACATGTGTGCTCACAACCACGCACAACTCTGGAATATTCAACTCACAAACACAAACACACTTTCAACCTCACACTCACACAGTATATTCAATAACATATAACTTTGTTTCATTTATTATGTTAGTTACCTTTACATTTGTTTTCAAGCATGAAGGAAATCAAGTACTATGTATCATTAAATATTGTAATAACATTTGCTCAATTGACAACAAATATATAGTACAAGTTATAATCTTAACTGACGCATATATGTGTCAATGCACGATCACGAATCCTAGCGAATCTTTGATAATGAGGAAGACATTTCCTTCAAAATTGGATGTCAAACATTAAAAACCTTTATGATCTAGTTTTAATAACACTTGATATGAAAATGGATGTTACTGTATTCAAACTGCATAAAAAAATCAACAAAATCAGTTCAGCCAAAACTAGATGGTGGGGAAGATGATTTCAACCGCCATCTTTGTCAGCCTAAACGAGTTTTTGATTTTGTGTACAAATGTTGATTACGATGCTTTAAACTTTCACACAAAATTTAAATATATATAAAAATTTAAGTGGTAGTTGTTAGGTAATGATAAATAAACAACTTCAAATACTTTTCGGGAAGAAATATCCTTTCCCCTATCCAAAAGTGATAGGGGAGAAAACATCTTAATGAACATATCTAGTGGTAGCTGGCGTGTAAAAGAAGCAGCAATTTTGGGCCCATGTGTATATGAATTTAACTTTTTGTCACAGGAAACTCAATATAAAGAATTTTTATATAAATAGTACCCTTGAATGGCAGCGTCCCCAGTATAACTCTATTTCGTCTAGTGTAGAAGCGTGACATCATTTTATTAAGCACATTGTTTTAATGTAGTTAAATATAAATCTGATACGTACTTTGTAAGAGCCTATTGTTATTGTGTAGTGTTATCTCAAGAAGAACGAATGATTCATTGTTAAGGCGTGATGGATGACCACGAGAAGCAGCTGCGAGTCTCACACATAATATTTCTGAGTAAAGTGTTGAAATATTCAACAGAAGAGCACCATGTATCGCTTAGTAAGTACAGTAAATTATAATAATTCTTGAATAGTCAATCGTTATATTGAACAGTGATTCTTTATTACAGAGATTTTAGGTTTTGGGTTATCTTCATTATAGTACAAACGAATTAATTTACGAAGCGAAGATAAAAGGATTTCGTACCTATGTAAAAATATTAAAATTTTTAACTTCAGTTTGTTTATGTCTAACTAAAAGTTAGATTAAAATCATTAGGTAGAACGTTTGTTGTCCATAATAAGTTCACTGTTGGCCTTTTCATATTTTGTTGAACTCTTGCACATAAAGTTCATTTTATCAAAGTTTTCCAGGTTACCATTGTAATAAAAACAATAGAGTTAACGAATTCGGGTTTACAGCTTTTGTTGACGAGGGCTGGATTTTTATTTTATTTTCGGACACTATCCATAACACTATGAAGTACATACAGTTTTTGAACCTATTATGTGATTCCAAATTTAGGCCAAAAGCAACCTTTAACTAGCAGTTGAAAAACCGAACAACAAAGCTACAAAGTGGTTGGTTTGCTTTCCAGTGTTTGGAGCTTATCTAACCTAACATAGCCGGCGTGCCCAGGACGGCCACGCACAAACAAAAACACAACAAATAAAAAACATATAAACCTGAACAAAGGCATGTATCTAACACATAGCCTAGCTTTTGCGTGAATGTTCAGCTTCTAGTTTTGTCCACACGATGAAATAGTAAAAAACAACGGTAGGACAATTTACAATTTAATTGCAAACGCATTTAGCTCTGTTTAGATATCAGGCTCCAATAATGTCCAAATTCCACATAAATGTTTCCCATATTGTTATTGATTGTTGAAATAAGTGACGTTTTCTGAGAGTGTGCACGATAACTCAAGCAAAACATAACAACACCGATTGACACTGTGCGTGCATAATCATTAGCATCTATTGATACCTGATATTGAAAATGAAGGAGATCGGTTTGCTAGTTTGTATGAATAAGAAGCCCGATAAAAAAATAAATGCAGCCCCCTCAGAAAAGAGTTTTTAAATGACAAAAATGATAGCCTACGTGTATCAAATGGGTAAAATATTTAAAACATAACTTAAGAAACTTTACAATTTTGGTTCAGTTTCTTTTTCATCCGGCATCCCTAAACCTTAGGTGATGGATTAGGTGATTACATTTCATCGGTTGTGTACATTGTTTGCAATATGTTTCACCTTAACTATTTATTTTAAGCAAAGCTTTGTCGTTTGTTGCTTTTTCTCTGTATTGAAGTGATAAACCAAACCACACTATACGTACTACTGTATTTGATATTATCTATCGCTCTTTCTGATACGACGTTTTGCAGGGCGTACCCCTAGTAAGATAATTGAATAAGGGCTCCCATTATTTCCTGCCATTAAATCCCGGACTGAACGTTACTAGGCAACTTATATTTTGGTCAATGTTAACATTTTTCTCAACATAAACCAGGTTTCGTTCAAATAACAGATGAGGGTAGAAATACGTACCTACATAGTATGTGAGATATAAGGCTATTAGGTGATCTGTCGATATAGTGTCTGTTGCTGGAGAAGCTCATCTAGACAACAGCTGTGACTCACTTGTCCACAGAGAAGAGAAATCTACAGTTCGTGATTCGAACACTAACCAAGAGACATTGAACCAGGACATACAGACATGTACGTACAAGGCTTACTTTTAATACTAGTTTTCAGTTGGAAACAAAAGGTTTCAATGAATGCTTCATACACGTACTAGAATTTAATCATTTACATGAATTCCTAGTTAATATCATAAATGATGGCGTAATATACAAACATTTAAAGGAAGGCTATGAAAGGCAAGGCAATTTTCTACTGAATTCTACTTTGAATCGAATTATTAGTGCTTTTTATTTTATTAAACCTTTAAAACTGAATACCAAACATTTATCATGACCTTTATGACCTGTTTGTACCTTGAAATTGAAATCCTAAAAAAATGTTATCATTTACTAAGAATTGATAAAAAATCCGTTGTCAAAAATGTACAACAGTTTATATGATAGAAAATTAAACCCTGTACGACGTTATAACTATAAACAAGATTCACAAAAATCTAAAAAAATTGTATTAGGCCTACTATCAAATACACGTAAAATAATTCCCAGATGTTCAGCTCTTTCCTTGATATAGGATATGGTATAGTTAAGTGACTTTATTTGGCAATGTTCCTAAATGGTCTACACCCTTCCAGTATGGATGAATATACTAACCATTTACATTTTTTTAGCTAGCTTAACTGAACCTGTCTTGCCATTAAAAACATAATTATTTACCCTTGTTTTTAATTGTCCTAGACGGACAGACGGATGTTCTGATAGGCAGACACACGAAAAGACAAGCCTAGTTTTGTCTACATGCCCTAAAAACTTGTGATAAATTGTTTTAACACTTAAGATCTATTCGTCAATCACTCAAAATAAAAATAAAAATTTTAGTTACTGTTATAGATACACAGTAACTAAGTTATCGTCTAATCCTAGGAAATACTTTTGGATATCTTTGATGGATTCCATTCAACGTTACTTTCATATTGTTTTTAAGTGAGGGATGTTAGTTAGTTTAGCATAAGCACATTCATTCCTTTCTACTTTTCAGGCTCAAATTTTAAAATGTCAACTTGTAATATTCGCTCTAAATACAGAAGGATTGCGTGAGTACTGAGTTGTGGGCGAGATAATATATCGTATTGTAGATAAATGAAAGTTTAAACTTTATCGGGGGAGTTTGCTGAATAGTTAGACTTAACAACTGTATATAAACTTGGTATCGGGCTGGCACAATGATAACTAAACCATAATCACAACCGACACTATCATAATCTGCCGACCGTAACAACAATAGTAACCAGTGCCCAGCATTCAAAGCACTGATAAAGCCTTTGTCATGGTTGTTCTATGCCACATGTTCGTATTACTACTGATACATAAGTATGGATTTGAATTATTTTTTAAATTATTTCAATCGATCTATTGATGGAATGTTGCAGGTTTGAATACCATATTTAATTCTAAAAGTTGAGATTCTTTTGGACGAAATGGAAGTTTTGTCTAATTTTATTAGCTGAAAAGCCTCAAATAAAGTGAATCTGTCTCTTCATGAGGTTTGTCTAATATTTTGTTATATGAGAAAACCGCTGCTAAGCAACTATTTGCCCTGAGCTTAAGACATCTAAAACCGATGTACAGTATTGACATATTGCCACGACAATTCTGGTGACTACTTCTGTTCAATTATACCGAAATGGGTATGGACAAATGATAGACAATTCCAGATTTGTAACAGTCGAGATTTAGTTTGTTGAGCACGTAACAAAGAAGTTTGTTCATGTGAGTTAGTGGTCGGATCAGCTTACATCGTCTTGGATAGTTTGTAGCCGGCTGAAAATATACTGAGCCCTCAGCGACAATTTGTACTCAACGAGTTTTGTCAAGCTTTTTACTCGAATTTACTGTGTATTTTCTTTGATATTCATTTAAAACGAAATAAACGTACCATGTTGTTGCGATGTTAAGTGAAAGAGAGGGTGGTTATGTAAAAGATGCTATTTGTAGTCCTAACGTCAGCACAATAATACAGACTGATTCTGATATCCGATTTCCCTTGGAAAATGCCATCAGCATGGTAAGACCCAGGCCCGTGAACATGAAATGAGCATCGATCCTGACACCCAGGACACCTTTTGAAAATTGTTATATTTTAAAATTGTTATTATAAATTGAATATGTATGTATGTACGAATATATGTGTTACTCTCTACCGGGCGGATCTTTTGTTCAATTTTATTGAAATTTGATACAAATATTTTGTTGTAAATATCTCGATCAAGTTCGTTAGCCAGAAAATTCGGAGTCTCCTTATTTGGGAGGGGTTTAGCTAAAAAGAATCAGTAAATAGCCATGGTAATAGAACGGCCGAATGCCAAAGCGAGGCATGTGAACGGAGCGAATAAGAGTAACAGATTGCAAAGGAAAGCGGCGCTTTAGCGCTTAGCTGCGTGTCGGCCTGGTTTCATCACATTATATTCAAAGCATTTAATGGTGTATGCTCGTAGAGTGTATACTTCTAATCAGAGATAACTGTGAAGTACTTGTTATGAGTGGATGAAATTGCAACAAACAATATATGAAATGGAAGGTGTACAGTTTACCAGCTGTAAAGTCAACACTGGGGATGTAGGATAACGAAGACCCTGGAGACCCTTTGGGCTTAGTGTTGTCCTTTTTAACGTTGGTTTGGAACATCACTTTTCACTTGAACCTACTCTGTTATGTTATGTCCTGTTGGACAAGAATCAATAAAATAAATGTTATTTCTAGACAAAAATATTTTGAAATTGCAAACCTATCACGTGAAGTATAGTGAAGTATTCTGGTGTCTTTTAAAATACAAATACAGGTTCAATTTGAAGTTTAAGAACTCAAGGATTTTCTTTACTATCGTTCTTCGTTGAATTTACGCTCCCTTAACCGTAAAGTAATTAATTAATTTTTTGAAGGTGTAGACATTTTAAAACCCCATTTTTATAGTCTCATCCAAAATCGTGTTGTCGCCCAAAGGTCGTATAGTGTCAACTACACGTGTCAGATAAGTAACTTTCACAGAATACAACGTGAAGAGATCTGTATTGATTTAAAAAGTTCAATAATACGACAAATCAAGTTTTAGGAACTAAGTCGAGGAGGGACAAAACACATACCTACCAAACAATAGATGGTTGTACGCAAATATTTTAATATTTGTCTATCAATTCAAACCAATGGCAGCTTGTATTGTAAAATAGTATATTAAGAACAAATTGATTCTGACACAAGAAAAGACTTTTTTGGCTCAACGTATTAAAGACACGTATTAAGAGTACTTTATTTAAACTACTCGGGTCTTGCAAGTTTGATTGGGACTAATAACCGCTCAATATTTTTTAAAACTCAACTAAAGACTGGTTTTATTTTCACATTTAAGTCCATTATAAAAAGTATATTATATACAACTAAAACATCCCATTATAATATTAAATTTTAGAGCTCTTCTATTTGTGTGTATACTGGTTTTACAGCTTTGTCAATAAAACTACACTGATTCGGTCACTAAAATCAACCATCTTTATTGGGGCTGACAGTAGATTCCATAATTCCAATAGTTTGTGAATTTCATTATCCTAGTCAAGGTTCCAAAGTCTCCCTTCGAATTAAATAATGGACGAAAATAAAGTTGGTGCTGCAAACTAATCGTTCTTTTTGACAATTTCTCTGGTATACTTTAGCCTTTAAGAATTAATTTTAGTAATGTTCTTTTATGAGTTAAACCACAATCTCAAAGGCCGTCGGATAGATCCCGTCGGATGTGGTTACTGTCGCACTAACATGGTAAGTCTTTTAATAGAATCCTGTTATAAAATTAATGCTGCACCATAAAAAGAAAAACGTAAATCTTCCTTGCCAAACAAAATATGTATTATAGTGATTCTTATGGGAAAATCAAGTTTTAATTAATCAACCTAATTAATAATTTATTTTTTGTCGAAAGGAAAAGTATTAGAGCTTATATGCAGCAGCCTCAATAGCTATATGGTTCCATAGAAACAGACTTTTGTTTTAATTACGTTAAATGGCTTAAAACATCATTTGCAGTGTTAAATTCATGTTGTACGTGGTGCCCAGCGTAAACCTCGCGGCCGCTCTATCCAGCCTCTTAATAATTTCAAACCTGAAACTCCCATTTGATCAGTTTATTTATCTGAATGTCTCGCTTATTTATTTAATAGTTATCGCTGGGTCTGGGAATTTTTTATGCTTTGTTGAAATCGTAGCCTACGTTATTTAAAACAAACATATTTAAGATTACACTTTTCCCATTTAACAAGGCAAAACTAGGACTCCAAATGCCGAATTGCCACTAAACCTTGAGCCTAAACCTAGCTTTGCCGCACAGTCACTTTACAAATTGTTAGTGGTGCCTGCAAGGGTCAAACCCGCCACCGGGATGAAGAATAAGTACAAAAAAGTTCTTTGAATAAGAGTAAAACAAATGCCTTTAAGCTAAACATGTTTACTCATTAGTATTATGGAGTTTTGTTGCAACGTTGTACATTATAAACTGTCCTGGGAGGTAAAGTTACAAGCCAAGAGTATTCCCGCTTGTAATGTTGTTAGTAATTTAATACAACGTGGTTGAAACACTAATGAAAATAACTATTTCCGGCTCTCACTTTATGTTTTGAGCGGAAATTATGTATTACTATGCAGTTTCTTCTTCTACGAAAATTTGTCATTTCTGTTTGGAAAATAGAAGAGGTACTTACAAGCAATTAATTTTAAAATTGGCCTATTTTTATCACTTTAATTTATTACTCTCTAGAAACATATGTTTAAAAACATGCCAAAAAAGTTTGTTGTTCTAAAGCACCTACATCTGATATACTATTTGGGCAAATAGCCAATTTTTTATAGATTGAACTAGGGCTGAACATCTGTTTGGTAAAATTAAAAAGACATTTTTACGTGTTGTATGTCTTGTTAACACAAATATTGAATATTTCTAAAGGTGAACCTTTTTGTTTTTCCACCCAAATGGCCTCACCTTGTTTAATAACTATACAGGGTTATTCAAAAGAATGTCCTACTTTCAAACAACTCTTCAATAACTATTACTATACCCCAGAGTCAGTATCTGTCTGGTTAGTACATGCTCAGATTACATATGGGGTACATACAAAAGTTGTTCACAAAATACTGGGCAGCTGTAGTTGAACGCTCCGTTCCCCACCAGGGAGGTTGGAACGATATCATTTAGGGGATGCGGCAGCAGGGTAGACCGCGACTTCAGGAGAGGCTTGCCATAATCTTGCGGGGAACGGTCCACCGAGTGTTCGCAAGGCTCTCCATGTCTTGGAGGTTAGAGTCCCTAAGTGGTTGTCAGCGGGCTTGCTTGTCGCACCCTCTCATTATTATCTGGTCAGCCGAACCCAGTCCCATTCCTGTCCTGAATTTAGACTTCCTTTCATTCCGGTGATAGCGCAATATGCCCAACTGACGAGGCAGACGTGCATAAGGGTAACCAGTCCCTGACCACTTGATCGCCTCAATCTAACATCTATATACATAAATTAAATAGTAGTGAAAAGAGCACTTTTCAAAGTTTGTCTTCCTTAGTACACTCCCATTAATGCTCACCATGTCCTTCCCTGACTGCTTGGCAAACATCTGGCAAAAATAAAACTCTATTCCGGAAGATCACGAAGTTAATGTTTTTATGAGATTGACTGAAGCTCTTATACGGTTCCGTAGGTCATATAGATTTTTTGTCAGAGTGGGTACGTAAACCTTATGGGGCTATCCCACAAAAGAAAGTCACGAGGAAACGACAAATCCACGACGAAACTCTCGCCGAACTGAAATGACTAGGTTTGGAAACTCAAGAACGCAATCTATCTTGTGTTGAATGGGCAGTCTTGTTGGTATTTAAAAGCGGAAATTATCTCTCAGTATATCTAAAGAAACTTTGAAACCTCCTCTTTTCAACCATATGTAAATTATTCATGAAACACTCATACTATAAAAGTTGCGGAAGAATGAAAGTAAAACATTTTTTAAATAACCCTGTAATAAAAATTCTTTAATTGAAGACTAAAATGTTTTATTTAACTTGTTACAAAGACACGTTCATTTAAACATTAAAACAAATTTGTATTTTCTGGCCTATTATATAGATGTCTAGCAGTTTTGTTAATATTACCATCAAGCTCACTCGGAGTCTAATATGCGAGTACTTGGAGTTAAAACAGAAAATCAATGTTTAAGGCTTTTACCAGGCTTTTGCTACTAACAAAGGCAGCGTAGTTCAAATGTTTTAAACAATTTACCAATTAAACCAAAAACGTTTAAGATTATACTAATAAGAATAGTAAGCTGTCTATTATTTGATAATTAAAGTTCCGATTCTACTATTATGTGATCTTACAACAAGCTAGACGACAACTTCATTTGACGTTCAGAATCAGTACTTTTCGCGTACAATTTTGTACATGGTTACGACCTATGTGTCTGAAAAATATAGTTAAGATTAATGTCCCCTGCTTGTAAAAGTAACCACCATGCATCACACAATCTTGTACTTTTACTCAACAAAACTGAAAGGTCAACATATTTATAGAGAGTAAATGTGTTAGGAAAGTTCGTGAGCAAACTAAGAAAGACGTGACAAGCAGAAGTTTTAAACGCGTGACCCGGGAAAACCAAGCGATGGTTTTGGTCCATTCGAACTTTACCAAACATCCTGGAGTAAGTTTTAAATATTCACATTTGTATTAATAAAACAATGTTTTTTATTTGAAATAAGGACAAACAAACTTTAATTAGATCTAAAATTAGTTTTTATTAGGGAAGAGCATAGGGGTTATAATGAACTATTATGAAGCTGGATATATTTAGACTAGACTATATAAGAACACTTGTGCACCAAATGTTAAGCTTAGCCTATAAATAAAAATGTTCGTTTAATATTAAATACTTAAAACTCGTACGACCAGTTGTTAGTGTCTCATACTAGCAAAAAAACATGAATTTATATAAACAAACACTTCAATAGTTTTGAAAAATCAGCTGGTAAAACTTGTCTAATTACAGTTGTAGTTGAATCTCTTGAATGCACAACAGCTGAAGCCGACAAACTGGGAAACTTGTTGAAGCCAGATTGTTGCATCAATTCTCAACTTCTGTCCCATTAGTTGTTTGTACCGCAGTTTCTGATTACACAATAATTATTCCTACTTCTTTTTAGATCTTTCTACTTCTCTTTAGTTTTGCACACCTCTTTTTAAATGAAAATACTAACATACTATACTGTTCCCGAGAAAAGCCAATTTACCCTATAGTTTTTTTATAATATTATCATATCGAAAAAACTCACGTGGTTTGTTACTTTCGTAATTTGTGCATTTAATAGTTAGAATACGTAATGAAAATAAATATTCAATTCAATTCAATTCAAAATTTTTTTATTGATTTGTCAGTAACACATATCATCTTTACATGCATGTAATACAAATAACGTCTTAAAAGTAAAAGTAAAAATTCAATTAATAATTAAATCATTTTGTATAATAACTAACAGCTGTCAACTTTTTTTTTTACAAATAGTTTACAGAATAAAATAAATAAATAATTGACGGATAAATATGCAACAGTATAGATAAATAACGTCGTAATTGGCAACAATTTATGTATAAATCTAATAACAACTTGTCGCAACTTCTAATTAAACAAAACAATTAACACATCTATTTAAGTAATTAACATGTACAGATGCAATAAATAAATAATAATAATATAATAAGTGCATTAATATAATAAATAAGAGAATAGATGTGAAAATAGTACCCCTATAGTAGTACATTAAGTACACCTAGTACAAGTATATAATAATTAGTAAGCCCCAGAAGGAATAAGTATGTTACTTGAGCCACCCAGGACCAACAAATGAAGTTATAATAATTTAAAGCCAATTATATAATATGTTCCAGTCAATTGCAAAAATAAACTGTGTGAATTATGTTATGAGGATGGTGCGCATGCGCCGACAATGCAACAACACCGCTATATCGTTCTTCAATAATTAGTGTATAAAAGTTATTTATGTCAAGTTTAAGGACAGTGCTAGTGACTATAACCAAATTTAACATTCTTAGTGACACAGGAAATGCTGATTTTCGTAAGTTCATCATCACAGACAGTTCAAAGCTCTTTCAAGTGAACGTTGTACTTTTAGGTTAGAAAGAGTTACTCGACACGAGGCACGCTGCGAGCTACACTGAGACACGCGTCTTATCAGTTGGTATTCTCAGTCATCAATCCAAGGTCGCTGATTAGCTCAGCTTTCACTCGCAGCAACCTTCAGTAATCTGAGCCCTGGTTCGAATCTGCCTGGAGGCATTCACTTTTGCAACCCGGTTACTTGCTCGACGACTTCTGCACTATTTATGCATTCTATCCTTTTAAATTATTTGTCTAATATTTTTACTTTTAACTCAAATATATTTATATTCTTAAGTAGAAACCATGTTCACGATCGAAGAGACAAAACTAGGAAAACCAAAATTACTGTACAAAATTATAAATTCAGGAAAGCTATTCCTTAAAATGCGGAAACATTGTTTGGCGCTGCCTGGGCCAAGCTGTGGGGCAACAGTGAAGACTGACGCCACAAAAACAACTCTGATCGAAGCCAATGGTAAACATACAGGGCCCCATCCTGTGACCATGAGATCACTAACAACTAGATCGCCACAGCCGAGATCAGCTGTTACCCACACACCACCAGTGACACCGGCGGCCGAGACACAACCGTCACCCGCCGCCCTCGCCATCGACACCTGACACTGTCACCCCTTCATCTTCACACCAACCTGCCCCCACTAACGATCTGCGAGATGAAAATAACGCATTGAAAAAACAAGTTTCGGAGCTTCAGCAAGAGGTCCAGGTGTTGCTGAACCACTCCATAGAATCTGACAGACGCCTTAGCGTCTACACACGGAAATATTTTCCACAGAAACTAAACCACAAACAAAAACCTGGAAAAGAAATTTTAGAAAAATAAGTTTAAAGAACAGTTAGAAATCCTGCAAGAAGAAATAAAAAATGCTAACAGTATAAGAATTTTAGAAGCTGAAAATAAAACCTACTGATAGAAAATGACATATTAAAGAAAACATCCTCCGTACCACCTTCAGCGCCTTCTCAACCTCCACAAATAAACATACCGACCCAAAATCGGTTCGAAAGCTTACAAGAAGAGGAGACCTCAGAGATGATAATTGCTACCAAATCGTAACACGAAAGAAAAATAAAAGCAAGAAGGAAAAGAAGAATTATTTAAAAAATAAACTTATAACTAAAGAAAACTCAAAATCAACTGGAAAAACAAAGCTCAATTTTAAAAATATAACTATCTTAGGAGACAGTCATGTTCGGCATATAGCTGGAAAAATGTTAAGGAAGGTTAAGCCAGGTACTAACATATCTGCTACCTGTAAACCCAATGCCGGACTAGTCCAGATTGCCCCGACCACTTTGCCACGGATCCCCGACCACTGCTATGTCATCTTTGCAGGGACGAATGACTTGGCTAGCGGAAGACAGGACATAATCTTCAGCAAGATGGAAAAGCTGATTAAAGATTGCTCGGAGAACTCAAAGTACTTCTGTCACTTCCGTTCCGCCATGACCTGCCTCCCGCTAGTCGTGTTCATCACACCACCCGCCTAATCAATGAGTACTTGGCTGAACTTTGCATCCGTCACCGAGGTGTAGAGTTCCTGGACCTGAGTAGCTTGAGTCGTCACCACTTCACGAAGCACGGCATGCACCTGGGAGACAGTGGAAAGACTTTGTTGGCCGAAGTGATTGTAAAAGCTCTTAGCAGGATGAAACCTCGTCCTAGCCGACCCTCTTCAGACCTCGCAACGCTAGAATCACATCGACAGCAGCAGCCGCCCAGCCTACATCAACCTCGCCTTCACACGGGACCTACGCCGAAGCAGTGACACAGACCAAGTCGCCTCAACGTTCAACCGCAGCATCTGGACTTCTCACTATAAATGAAGACTGTACATTCCAAACCACAAACCATTCAGTTTTTAGGGAATCCACTCCAAGCCCCAAAACTAACCTAACCAGCTCACAAAATCAATCAAAATCATTAAGAGTAGGAAAATTATTTGCACATCCAGTGACATTGGTGCATCAAAATGCACAAATGGCCACACAACAAGGGATGAGCTCGCTCTCATGTGCGAGGAGCTCAATCCTGACTTGCTAGTTGTAACCGAACACGGTTTTAACAGCAACATAATACATTTCAAAATTCAAAATTATGAGCTGGCCTCCTTTCACTGCCGCTCTGAAGCCAAAGGTGGAGGAGTTGCAATTTTGTCAAAACTTCCTTCACTTTACCCCAGACAAACTCATTGAATCAACAGACAAACATTTCGAAATTACTGGGGTAAAGACACAACAAACAAAGCTCGTAGTCATCGGACTATACAGATCTCTAACGGGAACGAAGACATTTTCTTTTCTAAATTAGAACAACTGTTGTCTGACCTAACAACAAAGGGTCGCCGTTTCGCGGTCATGGGGGATTTTAACATTGATGTCCTTGACGTCAACCACCCCATGACAAAACGGTTTGCCGACTTGCTTAAGTCGTTTGGCCTTGTTTGGTCGGTGACCTCGCCAACGAGGGTCACCAACCACTCAGCAACAGCCATTGACAACGTTGTTACCAACATCACAGACGCAAAGGTTAGCGTGATCAACACGGCAATTTCAGACCACTATGGACAACAGATCATAATAAGTGGTCATCCACCAAAACGGGATCCACCAACCACAAAAACAATCAGAAACACTAGGCCCGAAAACATTGCGCTCCTCAACTTCTTGCTTTCGCAAGAAAGGTGGAGCTTTCTAAATTTGTGATCCTGTCGAACAGCAATTTCAAAATTTCGAACACCTTCAATTTCCACTTAGACGTGAGTTGTCCCCTCAAAAAGACAAACCAAAAACCGAAGGTACAAAGGTGCACATGGATTACCAAAGGTATCCTTACTTCGAGAGAAAAATTATTGTTTTTTTCCGAAATCAACAAACAAACAGCAAATTTAGACTTCAAATTCTTTTTTCAAAACTATAGGCGGATTTACAGAAATACCATCAAAGCGGCAAAAGCCTATGATGTGTCTAACGCATTGCTCACGTCAAAAACGTTTCAAAACCGCATGGGCCATTATAAACAATAAAATCCGCGTACCCAAAGGGAATTGAACTGAAAATTCAAAGCGAACACGTCAGCGAACCACACAGAGTCGCTGACGAGTTCAACAAATTCCCTCAGTCGGAAGGGATCAAGGCCTTAGTCAGGCCGAGACCTTACCCATCAATACCGAGTCCAACAGCCTCTATGGCTCTGATTCCGGTCACAGAAGAGGAAATTGCCAGAGTGATAAGAGATTTGCCTTCCAAAAAAACCAACGATTCAGATCACGTTTCAACGTGGCTTCTCAAACAATGCTTCAAGCATTTGCTGAAGCCACTTGAACATCTGATTAATCTCTCTTTTCACTCAGGAACTGTTCCCTCTTCTCTCAAAAATGCCAAAGTCACACCAATTTTTAAAAAGGGCGACCCCTCCTCAACTCAAAATTACCGCCCGATTTCAATCCTTCCAGCCTTCAGCAAAATTTTCGAAAAGACCTTCCTTATTCGAATTGCAAACTTTTTAGATATGCACAACCTACTATCAAAGGGCCAGTTTGGATTCCGGAATGGAAAATCGACAATAGACGCAGTGATGTGTCTAGTTGACATGATAGTAGACGCGATTGAAAGTCGGGAACCTACACTCAGTGTATTTCTCGACTTATCAAAAGCTTTCGATTGTGTTGATCACGCTACCTTAATTCACACAAACTAGAATATTACGGGATACGCGGAGTGCCACTCAAGTGGATCAAATCGTATCTCTATAATAGAACACAGTTCGTCCAAATTTCTGACGCGCGATCAGAGGAGAAGTGGCTAAGTTACGGGGTCCCCCAAGGCTCCATTCTAAGTCCACTGCTCTTGGTCTACGTCAACGATGTTGGCTCATCGGTACAAAAGGACAACTTGTTCAGTACGCAGATGACACGACTCTCTGTTTCAAAGCACCATCAGTGAAAGAACTTGAACGCATGACGTTTGTTGAGCTCAACAGTTCAATTCAACATTTCAATGAGCTCAACCTCAAAACAAATCCAACAAAATCAACATACATTCAGTTTTGCTTGCGACCAACGACCTCAGAAAGCCCAACAGTCATGTTGGACGATACTGAGATCGAAGAAGTACTCGACTAAATTCCTTGGAATACACCTTGATCGAGGGTTGACTTGGGATTGTCATGTAGACAGTGTCTGTTCAAAATTAGCCTCGGGCATTTATGTTTTGAGGCAGCTATCCGAGTACTGCCCAATTCAGGTACTGATGACGGCGTATTACGGAGTAATCTACCCACACCTGTCTTACGGATTAGAGTTGTGGGGTGGTTGTTCAAAACGCAATTTTCCAGAGCTTTCATTCTCCAAAAAAGAGCCGTTCGGACAATCGCAAAACTTCAAAGAAGAGAGTCGTGCAGGTCAACTTTCCAAAATTTGAAATTGTTGACTTTACCTTGCCTCTACATTCTTCAAACTTGTCTTCTTTTCAAATCAAAATGTGACCCCATAAGAGGAAGTGACA
This sequence comes from Matsumurasca onukii, assembly GCA_018831715.1. Classification (NCBI taxonomy): domain Eukaryota; kingdom Metazoa; phylum Arthropoda; class Insecta; order Hemiptera; family Cicadellidae; genus Matsumurasca; species Matsumurasca onukii. The sequence goes on along the minus strand of CM032059.1, from coordinate 53,835,304 downwards.
TTCACTCTTATGAAACAAGAGCAGGAGAACTATCGAACTGGGAGACACAGAACGATAGTTCATGAACGTTTGCCTTCTCAGGCAGGAGTTCAACTAGTCAACCGGTTGCCAAATTCGATTAAAAGTGCGCAAATGCCGAAGGCGTTCAAAGCTCGTCTAAAACAAATCTTGGTCACAAAGGCATTTTACAGTACAGACGAGTTTATGGCACATAACTGGGAGACTGCAGAACCTAACGACGTACAATAGGAGGGCTAGAGTGGAACAATTCGAATGAATGAGAGAGAGTGAACAAAATGTATGTTTGAATGGGACCTCGATGTCAGAATGCAAGGAAAATTTTAGTTCAACCAATAAATATGACGATTGCATAACATGTTTATGTTTCCGCAATAAACTATTTATTTATTTATTTATTTATTTAAGAATCGTAAACTCCAAACTAAATATTAAATAACAAATATGAACTCTGTAAACAACTAATTACAATAAATATAAACTCTGTTCATATAAATACGGAAAACGTAGTTTGGTTGTAAACATGATTTAATCACTAAATTTCAAGTACCATGTTCCTAAGGAAAAGTCGAGTATTAAATTCAGAAATACAAAATTCAATTGATGACGAAGGCAATGTTTTATCGTTTATATGCAACATCACCAATAAGTCTATGATTCCAGAGAAAATAATCCACATTAAAATAAACCTGACTTGCTCAACACGTCGTTGACAATTTTTACTTTTTATGTTATAAGCGGTGGACCTGCGACCAATCTATCCGACCGCCTCTCAAATCTCAAGTATAATCTAATAATTCACCAATCTAGTACAATTTATTCCTTTAACAAATATTCTTGGAAACAAAATACAACCTTTGAGGTTCACTTTGCGGCATTTCGAGTTGTTCAATAAACGCAGAATAGTTTACAGTCCACCGGTGAGAGTCACGTATATTGGTGGTTAAAAACACAAACATACACACACGTGCAGTAGTGGCATATTGGACTCTACCAAGTTGTCCTCTGACCAACAAACACATACACACTTGGTAGGCACTCCCTTTTATGTTAATATAAATTTGTAATAAAACATAATATCCTTTTAATGTGTAGAGTTTAGGAATGGTTGTGTATCACTCATTATGGTCCAAAGGTATGTTGATTTTCCACGTATAAGTTCATAAATTACATTTAACCATATCGATATCAATATAGATAATGTGTTGGCAAGTTAAACAAAAAGGTATTTTTTACTATTCTTTCTGTATAACAGTAGGTTTACGAAAAACACCTGGATGAGTTGTATACTGTTATTTTGTTGCATAGACAAACGACTAAGCGTGGAAAACACTTTAGGTCCGTGTAACGTACAACGTTTCCAGCACGCTGGGAATAAAATTAGAATAATGTGTTTAGAATAATAAAATTACGGTATACCATTATTGGGTGATACATTACTCATAACTTTTCACTTTAAATCTTTCTACTAATACATACTTTGGTCAGGCGAGGTTTTCGCTTAAGACCCATTTTTGGCCTGCAGCCTCGGACCTATGGGCTTAGGGCTAACAAGCTTAGTGAAAATTATTGTTGTTTTTGTTGCTTGTTGAAAATTGATATGAATTTCGCATCTTTCACATCGACGTTGGCCTTCAACCATTAATAGCATATATCCTCTGTCTCGTTTGTAAGGAGTTGCTGAACAATTTTTACTAACTTATCACAATTAACCCTAATTAAAATTAAATCTAACCTGCAACAATTACTATCATTTTTTTCTAACAATTGTGTTTTTGTGTGTCAAATATTGTGTTTATTTTAAGTGTGTTATTACAATATTGGTAAATTTACATTTAAACTTTATATTTTCTAATACGTAAATAATACATATGGTGCCTATAATTGGTTGGTTAAATGAACCAACTGGAACAAAAACATTTTTTAATATTTGAATAAAGTAAACATGAAAGTTGATAATACATTTGTTTGTTTCGTATTTTTCTATAACATTTTGCTTTGCGATTTTTTGGTGTGCGCACGTAAATGTTCAATATATTATGCGATTATAGTTAGTTATAATATTCAAGCTAGTATTAACACACTTAAAGCCAAATATTTCTAGGAAGCAGTGGACACAATTTCACGACCATAATATGACGGCGACCTGTTGTTTTCAATGTAAACAAATGTGTTTTCCCAGAAAGCGGTGGTCGCCTTCCTATGATTGCATTAGACACAACATTCACCGCAATATTTCGGCCATAATAAAGCAGCCACCACATTTCTAGGAAACCAAAGTTTTGATGTTAACGCACTTAAAAGAACATTAGACGATTATTTTTAATGACATTTTGTGTGTTAATATTGAGAACTGAATATTCAATGTCTGTATAAAACCATCAAACATTTTCCTAGTAAGTAAATCAGTATGTTTCATTACAAGGCTACACATATTATTAAAATAGTTTTTAATCTTTGTGGGTTATGAACAATCAAGGTTCATAAGTAACATACTCTGTCATCTTGTTCGCTAATATCGCAATGTAAGTTTAATCTATACTGTCCCTGTTATCTACTGTCTCTGCTTTATTGTCTCTTCTGGAACAGATCAGTGGTGTCTTCGAGGAGGGTGACGTGATGGCAGTACTGCTTTGTGACTGTGTTAATCATTCCATATTACTGGAAACGTTAGCCAACTACGGCGCATTGTGAGTTAAGGGATCTGAACTCACCGGGCGTTCCATCTACTTAACAAATAGGGGACAGATAGTTTCACTCAGGGAGCTTTCTCTAGTTGTAAATCCATTGGGCACGGTGTTCCTCAGGGCAGCATCCTTGGGACACTGCTGTTCCTCATAAACACAAATGATCGTCGTCTGATGGTTAAACTCTATTATTATGCAGGCTTGGACTCAACTATCGCATTACACGAAGCTAAAATCAATCTAGCAAAGGAGTATTTCCTTCAAAACAAACTCAAACTTAATGAAGATAAAACTCAAACTATCCTTATGTCTCTTAAGCGGGAAATCTTGGAAGAAGCCAAAGTACCAGTAAATCTTTTGGGTTTTATTCTAGACAGCAAAATGGACTGGAGCTGTCACATCTTACAAGTTTGCGACAGACTCTCCAGGATTTTGTACCTGTCAAGCTGTGCAAGCTCGTCAACACTATTTCAACGGGATCTCATCGGTGTATACCATGCTCTTTTTCAAAGTCATGTAAACTGTGGAATTCTGCTTTGAGGACATGCATTGGCCTGTGCTGACGCTCTACTCTCTGTGCAACCAGATCATTAGCCTCCATTCTCAAAAACCTTTAATCGTTTATCAGAAAACTCAACTTCAACTCGCTCATTTATCTCAAGCAGAGTATCAATAACTACCAGACTCGTGACCAAATTCATCATCATCACACTAGACCTTCTAAGAATTTAGAAGTAACACCCGATAGAATGAGTAGAATTGAATGATTGTCTGAGACGAGATCTAATTTCAAGAACGCTCAAAAAACCTTATGGTCCTAAAACCTTATTGACGCAGATTCTAACGAGGTCTCAGGCGAAGACATCAAGTATTCAAGTTAACACTTGATAATAATTATGATTATAGCAATTAGTCAAATTAGTCTTAATTAACAGTCGATCTTTTTACTGCTGTCACATTGGGTGAAAAGATAAAAGGTTAATAATTTTGTCTTCAAAAGATCACAGGACATAAGGGTCATTAAACTAACCTCCAACAACAATAAAGTACAACCTCACCATACTTCATTTCACGTCCCACGGGGACAGTGAACAAATACATCTTACTTGTCTGTAGATTACTAAAGAAATTATTCCAAAAGATTTCAATCTTTTACTAAAGAAATCTTTGTCTGTACATTATTAATAGTAAACGTAGAACACATTATTATTAACTGAGGATATTACTAAAAAAATAGTGTTACTACCGTGCAACACACAAATACCTAACATAAAAAACAAAATGATGTTAGGAAGTTGAAAATGTGGCAACATCCCTGAGGACAAGTTGAAGCATTCTCTCTGCATTGTTGTCATAATTGTGCGTGAAACAACAATTATAACATTCTTTAGGGTCAAAGTTGCTTAATGCTCAGCATACTTCTTCACTTGGTTGAAAGTGACACTACAGTTTAGTATTAAAAAGCCTCACAAAAAATTTCACGTGTTGATAATTTAAATAAAAATGGTTCATTGTTATACGATATGTATGTTAAACACTTTTATGTTTGCACATACGAGGAAAAGAAGTTTACTTAGGAAATACTTTGTGGAAATACTTTAATTAAAGGATAAGTATAATATACCATAGGCATCATATCAAGGGTTTCACAAATAACAGCTGTAAGGAAATATGGTAACTTATTTCATGCGTTTTGGCATTGAAATTTCTTATAGAAACCCAAACCAAATGAGACTCTAGTTCACTGAGCTAAGCCCGACCTCTGTCGGCATCTACCTCAGAAGAGTTTGTAGATTTATTATTATATATTATAATGATTAGCTGTCAAAGGTAAACAACTTATAACTGCACACATGAATATCGAACTTAATGTTGGCCACGAATAAGTATTAGCATACAGTTTGGCATCCATAGGTCAATTCAATGTAATACCATGTTAATTTATAATACTACGATCTGATTGTCATGTCTAAAGACTAGAAAATCAAACACAACACGTTTAAAGGTTTAAACGTCAGCATTTAAAAACTGTAAACGCTTGTAGGAAGGCCTCAAGGCGCATGTTTAAAGTTGATATGAGAGCAGCTGGCTGCAATCTCATGTGCTTTCCTAGGAATGCTTCCAAGTGCGTCGGGCTGTTGCTAGCTGAAACAACTCTTTGAGTCAACTTTAAACACTCGCCTTCAGGCCTTCCTACAAGGGTTTGCAGTTGGTAGGTGCTAACGTTATCAAAAAGATCAACTTTCGGTTGGATAGTCAAAATCGAAAAGTCGTTATATTTTTCTAACGCGTTTAGAAGCTAATTCTGTATTTCGTAAAGTTGACTCGTCCTCAGCAGAGCTCTAAATAGAAAATATTTATGACTGTGCTAGAGGAAACATGTACCATTACGAGTATAACATGTTCATAAAGTACGAGAATTAAAACATTTAAGCACAAAAGTGTCTAGTTCAGGTTGTGGAGCGAAGTGACTCACGTGACCTGGCCTGTAGCCAATCACAGTGACGAGGGTCTGAGTCATTGTCTGTAGGTTGGCAGTACTGACTTTAGGGACGCTTATCTATGCGGGCTGTCTTAATCGGCAAACAGTTAAATTTGTAATTCACACAATCAATTACGAGTGTAACCGGTACTAAATCACCACTTGTTGACGGCAATACAGCATATATTTGACCAGATATATATGAGCCGGATATATACCGTATATGAAAATTATATGATAAGTTAACTGAGGGATATTGAATATACGAAAATTTCCGTTTCTACTTTGATACATTGACATTAGTGGAATATACAGGGTGTCTTCTTCTTCTTTGTGAGAATTCACACAATCGGCTTTAAAAACCATTGGTGACTTTACTTTACATTTGCATTTTTATAGACGATAATAACCGTGAACCGCAAAGTAAAGTCTAAGAACACATTTTCTTTTCTTAGAGTGAAATAAAAGTTAAAGAACGCCTTAAATTATCTGAAACTGTCCCCTAATTTTGCGATAAAACGTACAGTTTGTCCATTATTTCTTAAATAAGAAGCTAAGCTTTTTGAGCGGCTTCCTTTGTTTGTTTCATAGGGTTCCAAGCTAAAACTTCCGTTCTGATTTCTTTGATTTTCATGATGTATGCAAAGTTTAAATACTGTAGATTCAGCTCTAACGCTGAATCAAAGTTTTAATTGTAACAGACAAAATGAAAAACACACACACAATCATCTTGACAATCATCTCAAGTATAAGGATTCACACATTACATTCATTCATTCAAAAAGCCTTGTATGGAATGTATTGGAAATGTTCAGATTTGTGGGTAAACGAAATAACATTTGGACCCTTTCCCCAAGCTGAATCGGATCGGAGTAAATTGGGTGCAACAACTGTGAAATACTCAACAGTGTCCCTAATTTTCCTTTTCAACTGGTTTGTTTGTAAACCGCACGCTTAGCCCTAAGATTGGCAAAATATTGAAATATTTCGCAAATCATTGGGAAACAAATCTCTTACAGGTTTGGTTAAAAGCGTCATATATATTGAATATATCCAGGAATATTGCGACGATTATTTCCTTATTTTACAGTTGCACAGTATGTTCAACCGTACATATCCCTATTTAGCTTATATAAATAAATATTTCATGTTTTTAAATTTGCAAGGTACGTGCTGTTAAAGGATGTACGTAGTAGGTACGTAGTACTATTGTACGTAGTAAAGTACAACTCAGCAAATATTAAAAATGAAATCTACTCCGGTGACTGAGCTAAGCTTGAGAGTGTAGAAACTTGAAGTTAGAACTTTCCATGGATACAAAATAACTTGCAAACATTCAATACTATGTTTCACCACTAGGGCCTAAAGTGACACTTTTCGACACGAGGTCAAGTTAAAGTTCGAGGCGCAGCCGAGGATGGTACGCAGCCAAGGGCAATTATGCAAATATTAATAAGAAATAAATGTCAATACAATGAAAACTTACATACACACTGAACTCAGCATTTTTTTTAATCCTTTATTATGGCTTTAAATACAACATCAAAAACTCAGCAGTTTGAATTGTATTGTTTCGAAGAAACAGCTGTTACACTGATTTACTATAAGTCAATTTTAAAACTCAAAACAAACTCGTTGAACCAGCTAATGTCCTTGCCATATAAAGATCATTGATCTTTTTCGTCCTAGAGAGAAAAACATCATCAAAACTTTGCTTGATTTACCTGTGTTTAAAAGGGACACTTTAGTGCGTTAATAAAATATGTGTCTGAAGCAGCTGTTTTTAAAGCAGAATTATAAAAAATAGCTTTTTAAATTATAGTTCGAAACGGGTTTAGGAGAAACGTTCGTTGTATTCTATTAACCAAACACTTTAAAATGAGGTATCACTCATCAAAGGCCTGAAATTAAATACAAATATATAAACAATTTTAGAGGATTTTCGTAACGCATGTTGAAGAAAAAGTTTTATTCTTGCTGTTTTCTCCATCTAATTTGTGGCAGTCGAAGGTATACAAAGAAAGCAGTAAATTAAAAATTACTGTGGTAAAGTACAAAATGCTTTCTTTGTATAAACAAGTTTTAGTTTAAAACATTAAAGTTACGTTTTTAAATGCCAAGACGTCTACGAAACCTTGCGTCAACTTAGTTTACGCGTCTTTTCGTACTTTTACACAAGGGCACACAATTCATCTTAAATTTGCGTATCTTGTGGAAGATCAGAGTACCAATTTAATTAAAGTAATTCTAAACAAACTTAGAAATTTCGCATAACCATATGTACAGTTTAAAATACGAAGGTTTAAATATTTACAGTAAAATAACACATCCTATGTATTTAACACATACCTATGTATTAATTAGTTTCGTACTCTATGTACCATGTGTTATTGAACGATTTCCTGTGATTCATAACGTGTTTTTTTCCATTTAGCAATGCGATGATTATAGACAGCGTTTATAACACATTCGTATCAAATATGCTTTGCTAAGGCATGGCTTAACTATTCACACTTTATTCTCTTTAGTAAACACGTGTACACTCCCATCATGTGCCGGAAAATGTCACTTTCTAGTATACTTTTAATGTAAAACGCTATTTTAGTTACCTTGTAGTTCGTTACATTAGTAATATTTAATAAAACAAAACTATGTATGTTTGAACAGTTTAACTGGAAAGCAACTTGTGGCACCTGAGTTAGATAGAGCCAATCAGTTGAACACAGTGACGAGGGTCTGAGTTATTGCTTGTGCTTTGACAGTTGACTCCAAACTATTGTAGTTTAACATAGTATCCCAAATGAACTGGCCACATACAACTGGAAATAAAGTAATAGTGCGATCCTAGAACCTAGAATGTTGATAACCACGGAGAATCATATTTCCAATATTAGTCCAGTTATTAGCTAGTTTTTTAAAGATAAAATGTGTTTTAGCAACCAAATTCAAATAAATAAATAGTTGAAAAACATTCATAAATACTTTATACCTAAATAAATGGAATGATTAAGAAATTTGAATTTTAAATTTAACTTGTCATAACAAAGCTATTTTAAAACTGTATAGTTACGCTTGTAACCGACTAGTCGGCGCGTGATAAAAGTTGACGTAACTTCAATTGATAAATGTTAATTAAATTTAAAATTTGGATAATATTTTTTAAGTAGGTGTGCAAAAAACCAGAGTTTTGAATGAATGAAGCACTTAAAGAACGTAGATATAGAAGCACGTCATATTGAAAGTAGATAGACTTATATTTAGAAGTAGATATGTTTATAGTTTGATTTGCTTATTTGTATTAATATATTATTTTAAACAAACACCCAAACAGGTTTTCAATATAAATTTTGAACACTTTCACAATACACATTTACACAAATAAAAAATACCGGTATGAAAACTTGTACTTATATTAATATTTTAAAACTAATAATATGAAAAAAGTGATATTTTTATACACATGGATTACAAGTGCTCCTCCAGTTAGTCTAAAGTGATTAAACCCTAACATAACAAACAAAAGAAGACTTTTCATCCAAGTTGACATGGCTAATTACTTTCTGTGTTACTGAAATGCGTTATCAACGTCACACCAAGAGTAAATAAAAGCACACCTGAGAGAAAACCGTTAATGATAGTTGTTTAAACAAGCGAGTGTCCTGTTTCTGCAAAGCTACATTAAGCTTAGTCTAATTAGTCATGTTCCCTTTACAAAAACCGCTTGTGTGTTTTATTGTGTAGTGAACAGGAGTCTGGGCTGTGGCTATGTTTGTATTAGTTCTACGAATAATTATTGATCAAGTGACTGTCACAGCGATTACATTAGTTACATAACGTGTTGTTAAATTGTATACAAACCAACAAAGCGTCAACAAGCAAGAAGGTCAAGTACTTGAAGAAATGCGATTTTTTTGTCAATCGAATGAAAAAATAAATACTATTACACAAAAACAAAACATATTGCTTACAAGTTTGATTATTTTCTGAGAACAACAGGGCTGTCGTTAAAAATATACGTTGAAGAATTACACTTTAACGATAAAACATTTGATACCAATAAAGTGCGGGTAATACCAAGCAAACAAGATTATAATTTGAGTTCAATCTTCGTAACCTGTTGTATATTTTATTCCTAACTGAATACACCTTCGTAGGGTGAAGTCCATGGTCCAAAAAGCGTTAAACTCAAGATTAAGCTCCACCTGAATGACTCTGTCTTTCCTGACCTATGAAATTAGTCACATCAATGAATTTTAGGGTCTCGAGTAGATCACTGATCCTGGTTCCTATTGCAAATCAAATCGTTGCGTAATGTACTCTAACTAAACCCCGATATTATGTCGTGTCCTATGTTAGTTTCGCCTGTATGCACTCTTGGCGGTGAGTATCACCGTGGCAGTGATATTATCTTCAGGTCCATAATCAAAATGTTAAATGTGTTCTAAACTTACATTATAAATATGGTACAAAAGAATTTAAAATTTTAAAAACCATTAGTCTAAGTCTATGTTATAAGAAAATTACTATACAACATTTCTTAAAAACACAATTCGTAATCCAACACGTTTTCCTAATTCATGAGGGTTTCTTATTGGTGTAAGTTTATGTAGTATGTTTACTAGTGTTTTATATAGTGATTCTCTTATAATTAATAGATTTAACCGAATGTTTTAATTTTTAAAGTATTTTGTACCATATGTCTAATGTAAATTTAGATGTTTAATTTTTGTTTATGTTAAGGACCTGAAGATAATATACTTGATATTGAAAGGCCTAGTCCTAAAAATAAATAAATATTGGTTCCTGAATGTCCAAATTAATTTATTTCTTTACAAATTCCAATATTATGCTCTATTCTACTATTTCTTCAGTGTTATTTTTATCAAATAGTATTCAGTATACATCAATATCAGCCCAAAAGCCTTCTACTCTCTCTGTAAATGGAGGCGTTTGCCAGTGATCTGTCTTGGGGCCTTTTTTATTCATTGTTTTTATACATGACTTGCCAAATTACGGTCCTTCAAATGAAGTAATGTATGCTGATGGTATTTCATTATTCCTATACCATAATGATCTGAGTGATTTTGAGTTCAATACTATTCTCGAATTGGTCTTAATTTAACAAACTGCTTTGTAATACAGACACAACTCAAAAGATCATACTCAGCCTGTCAACTAACGGTGATTATAAATCTGTCAAACTTCAAGGCTTCAACATTGTCCATGATACCAAAGAATGCTTATTCATAAGAATGAATTTGTAAAAGAAAATCTATAGTAATCTATTTAATTTGGAAGTTTAGAGATATCGTTAGTCATGGATATCTAAGATCTGCCTACTTTGTCTTTTTCAACCCCACATCTCGTATGGAATTCTTCTTTGGGATCACTTTGGTGATGTGAATCATATTTTTCTTAACTAAGAATGTATATTCATGATTATCTACGGGTAGGCTATAAAATCCTAACGTCCTTTTACCAAACTTAAAATTATGAAAATTATAATTTTCATACACATACAAACCAAATTAATACATACAACAGCAGGGAAAGAGGCAGACTAGATATTCTTACTCTCAGGTTAGCTAAAAACAGGTAGGTATTTCAAAGACAATTCCGTAAAGCTTTTCAACAAACTATCGATGACAGCTGGGTCCATAACTTTCAAGAGATTGAAGCACTGAATCAATTACTGGTAGATTGAAAAATATACACTATTCCTTAAAAAGTTAAAAGGAATCCTTAGATAATAATATGAACCTATAGTACATTTTAGATTTAAATTTAGAGCTTTTTGATATTAGTATTTAGACATTTTCTTTTTATAAAATTTTATTTCTTAATAATAGAGATGACGTTGTTCAATTCATGTTAAATTGTGATTGTGATATAGACAATACAGACTCTTGATTAAATATATAGCTGGTATCTCTTGAAGTATGTTATCGCCGAAAACTTTCTATTGGTTGAAAACTCAGAAGCCTTGTCTTAGCTTGAGATACGCACTGTAGTATTTCCTTTATTTGTCAATGAATGCAACGCAATTTAAGTAGAATGTCAAATATTCCATACGAGAGGCGGGGAGGAATTTAATAACCGAGATAAAGCCTACGAGCATGACGGTCTACATTTAACTACTTATTGATAGCAAAGAAAATAATCTAAAACTATAGAGCAATGATGTTAAAAAGCTAAAACCAGTCCAGTTAGTATACAATTTAAAACTACATATTTAAGTTTACCATAAAAGAAAACACATCAAAGAATCATGAAATATTAAGTATAACTTTCAAGTAAAACATTGAAGATGCTCGTTTGCAGAATCAATCCAATTGGCTTGAACCAAAACCACCAGTTTTAACTCTCCTAACAGCAAAAGGTTTAGGCAGACACTTGGATTTGCTGAAGGAGTAGAGGCTGTTGTTAAAAGTGTTGCAGGTAACAGCTGTAACAGAGGCGAATGTGAGGTGAGAGCACAAGAGAGGCACAACAGCTGGCAAGCCATGTAACACCGTCATTGAGACCCAACCACCATGAAATTGCACATCTTTGTTGACAGTGAGTTTTCGGGCAACAATGTGTAACATTTTGCTGAAAATTGAACATTTCCAAATAAAATTCGCTTTGTTGGGTATCCTTTTTTTACTGGCGACGGTAGCATTTATAACAACTTAGTAATACGACTATTTTATTTGAACTAGTTAGCGTTTGGTTAAAACAAATACAATTTTATTTATCGCACAAAGAAGAAGAGAAACAAACATAAAGCTGAACAGTCACACCACGACATCATTAAGCAGTCCACCAGCTTGAGGAGCAAGAGGATAGGATAGATTGCACACAAAGGCAGACAAAAATAGTGACTGCTGCTCACATAATGCCCGACACAATGATTAAAAATAATGTATCAGCGGTCTCAACACAAGACACTGTCACTAACTAGACCACCAGCTCGTAGATCAGGAGGCTAAGAAGTTGCAACAAATAACCAAAGGAAGGAAGTGAGTGTAAGTGAATGTCAGACAGTGCTTTGTCACGTTGATCACACTCATTTGTCAGCAGTCGCAACACAAAGCCGAGTCACTTACATCACTAAACAGGCCTCCAGCTTGTGGGTCAGGAGACTAGGATTAGTTGCAACAAAAAGCCAGAAGGAAGCAAAGTGTAAGTGAATGTCAGACAGTGCTTTGTCTTCATGATCGCGCTCGTTTGTCAGCGGTCTCTACACAAGACTGTGTCACTTACATTACCTTACTGGCTTATAAAGAACTAGAGTTACTTCTTATGGCTTAAGAGCTTATTAAATCTAAGTGTAGTTATTATTATTAGTTACAATGTATTTGATTACAAACAATCACTACTAGTGTTTACAATGTTAAACCTACGTAACTTACAACGATCAAGAATGGATTTTTGAACAATAAACTAAAGATATGCTCTTTTAAGTTAAGTAACTGGTTAAAAGAACGCCTGAAAACCTAAGGAGAATACTTAAAAGGAGCTTCTTCTTTGCGTTAGTTAGAAATAACAAGGACTAATCTAACTTCTGACACCTGCGGCTTCGGCTTCTATGTGCTATCAAAGGTTTGAGCTCAGTCTGTGTTTCCGCTCCGGGCTTCGATCTCCTATCGTAATACGACATCAGCATTAACTAGAGGTGTACACCTGAGTATGCCTCAACCTTCACTCATGGTATCTAAACAAAAACAATCCAACAATTTAAAACGATTACCACCTAATCACGTTTTTTCGGCCACAACGAAGGTCATGTAGTATTTTAGATTAATGTTTGGACTTAAACTATATCCTCGGGATTTAAGCCATTTTTGCATATTGTTTATCTTTTCTTCAGCCTTTGTCCTTGGTAGAGCGTCGTTATTTTTCTTGTGGCTTGGGCAATTTACACCATTCCACACTTCTAATGTTACAAGCTGCCAGCTGTTCAAGTAAACAGATAAACTGCAGGTTCCTGCTGTAGACCCACTCAGTAATCCTCTACTGAGGAAGATAATCCTCGCATTATTTATTCAGCAAGAGGCAGCCTCACTCACGGCCTCACCATTCTTCACCTCTAATGTTACAAGCTGCCAGCTGTTCATGTATACAGATAAACTGCAGGTTCTGCTGTAGACCCACTCAGTTATCCTCTACTGAGGAAGATAATCCTCGCATTATTTATTCAGCAAGAGGCAGCCTCACTCACGGCCTCACCATTCTTCACCTCTAATGTTACAAGCTGCCAGCTGTTCATGTATACAGATAAACTGCGGGTTCCTGCTGTAGACCCACTCAGTTATCCTCTACTGAGGAAGATAATCCTCGCATTATTTATTCAGCCAGAGGCAGCCTCACTCAGCCTCACCATTCTTACCTCTAATGTTACAAGCTGCCAGCTGTTCATGTATACAGATAAACTGCAGGTTCCTGCTGTAGACCCACTCAGTTATCCTCTACTGAGGAAGATAATCCTCGCATTATTTATTCAGCAAGAGGCAGCCTCACTCACGGCCTCACCATTCTTCACCTCTAATGTATCAAGCTGCCAGCTGTTCATGTATACAGATAAACTGCAGGTTCCTGCTGTAGACCCACTCAGTTATCCTCTACTGAGGAAGATAATCCTCGCATTATTTATTCAGCAAGAGGCAGCCTCACTCACGGCCTCACCATTCTTCACCTCTAATGTTACAAGCTGCCAGCTGTTCATGTATACAGATAAACTGCACTGCGGGTTCCTGCTGTAGACCCACTCAGTTATCCTCTACTGAGGAAGATAATCCTCGCATTATTTATTCAGCAAGAGGCAGCCTCACTCACGGCCTCACCATTCTTCACCTCTAATGTTACAAGCTGCCAGCTGTTCATGTATACAGATAAACTGCGGGTTCCTGCTGTAGACCCACTCAGTTATCCTCTACTGAGGAAGATAATCCTCGCATTATTTATTGAGCAGCCTCACTCACGGCCTCACCATTCTTCACCTCTAATGTTACAAGCTGCCAGCTGTTCATGTATACAGATAAACTGCGGGTTCCTGCTGTAGACCCACTCAGTTATCCTCTACTGAGGAAGATAATCCTCGCATTATTTATTCAAGAGGCAGCCTCACTCACGGCCTCACCATTCTTCACCTCTAATGTTACAAGCTGCCAGCTGTTCATGTATACAGATAAACTGCGGGTTCCTGCTGTAGACCCACTCAGTTATCCTCTACTGAGGGAAGATAATCCTCGCATTATTTATTCAGCAAGAGGCAGCCTCACTCACGGCCTCACCATTCTTCCTCTAATGTTACAAGCTGCCAGCTGTTCATGTATACAGATAAACTGCGGGTTCTGCTGTAGACCCCTCAGTTATCCTCTACTGAGGAAGATAATCCTCGCATTATTTATTCAGCAGAGGCAGCCTCACTCACGGCCTCACCATTCTTCACCTCTAATGTTACAAGCTGCCAGCTGTTCATGTATACAGATAAACTGCGGGTTCCTGCTGTAGACCCACTCAGTTATCCTCTACTGAGGAAGATAATCCTCGCATTATTTATTCAGCAAGAGGCAGCCTCACTCACGGCCTCACCATTCTTCACCTCTAATGTTACAAGCTGCCAGCTGTTCATGTATACAGATAAACTGCGGGTTCCTGCTGTAGACCCACTCAGTTATCCTCTACTGAGGAAGATAATCCTCGCATTATTTATTCAGCAAGAGGCAGCCTCACTCACGGCCTCACCATTCTTCACCTCTAATGTTACAAGCTGCCAGCTGTTCATGTATACAGATAAACTGCAGGTTCCTGCTGTAGACCCACTCAGTTATCCTCTACTGAGGAAGATAATCCTCGCATTATTTATTCAGCAAGAGGCAGCCTCACTCACGGCCTCACCATTCTTCACCTCTAATGTTACAAGCTGCCAGCTGTTCATGTATACAGATAAACTGCGGGTTCCTGCTGTAGACCCACTCAGTTATCCTCTACTGAGGAAGATAATCCTCGCATTATTTATTCAGCAGAGGCAGCCTCACTCACGGCCTCACCATTCTTCACCTCTAATGTTACAAGCTGCCAGCTGTTCATGTATACAGATAAACTGCGGGTTCCTGCTGTAGACCCACTCAGTTATCCTCTACTGGGAAGATAATCCTCGCATTATTTATTCAGCAAGAGGCAGCCTCACTCACGGCCTCACCATTCTTCACCTCTAATGTTACAAGCTGCCAGCTGTTCATGTATACAGATAAACTGCGGGTTCCTGTTCCTGTAGACCCACTCAGTCTACTATCCTCTATCCTCGCATTATTTATTCAGCCAGAGGCAGCCTCACTCACGGCCTCACCATTCTTACCTCTAATGTTCCTGCCAGCTGTTCATGTATTACTGGGTTCCTGCTTTATTCAGCACTCAGTTATCCTCTACTGAGGAAGATAATCCTCGCATTATTTATTCAGCCAGAGGCAGCCTCACTCACGGCCTCACCATTCTTCACCTCTAATGTTACAAGCTGCCAGCTGTTCATGTATACAGATAAACTGCGGGTTCTGCTGTAGACCCACTCAGTTATCCTCTACTGAGGTAATCCTCGCATTATTTCAATTCACCTGCTCACGGTGTACTCAGTTATCTCCACTTCATGATACAGATAAACTGCGGGTTCCTGCTGTAGACCCACTCAGTTATCCTCTACTGAGGAAGATAATCCTCGCATTATTTATTCAGCAAGAGGCAGCCTCACTCACGGCCTCACCATTCTTCACCTCTAATGTTACAAGCTGCCAGCTGTTCATGTATACAGATAAACTGCGGGTTCCTGCTGTAGACCCACTCAGTTATCCTCTACTGAGGAAGATAATCCTCGCATTATTTATTCAGCAAGAGGCAGCCTCACTCACGGCCTCACCATTCTTCACCTCTAATGTTCTGTTCCAATGTATACAGATAAACTGCGGGTTCCTGCTGTAGACCCACTCAGTTATCCTCTACTGAGGAAGATAATCCTCGCATTATTTATTCAGCAAGAGGCAGCCTCACTCACGGCCTCACCATTCTTCACCTCTAATGTTACAAGCTGCCAGCTGTTCATGTATACAGATAAACTGCGGGTTCCTGCTGTAGACCCACTCAGTTATCCTCTACTGAGGAAGATAATCCTCGCATTATTTATTCAGCAAGAGGCAGCCTCACTCACGGCCTCACCATTCTTCACCTCTAATGTTACAAGCTGCCAGCTGTTCATGTATACAGATAAACTGCGGGTTCCTGCTGTAGACCCACTCAGTTATCCTCTACTGAGGAAGATAATCCTCGCATTATTTATTCAGCAAGAGGCAGCCTCACTCACGGCCTCACCATTCTTCACCTCTAATGTTACAAGCTGCCAGCTGTTCATGTATACAGATAAACTGCAGGTTCCTGCTGTAGACCCACTCAGTTATCCTCTACTGAGGAAGATAATCCTCGCATTATTTATTCAGCAGAGGCAGCCTCACTCACGGCCTCACCATTCTTCACCTCTAATGTTACAAGCTGCCAGCTGTTCATGTATACAGATAAACTGCGGGTTCCTGCTGTAGACCCACTCAGTTATCCTCTACTGAGGAAGATAATCCTCGCATTATTTATTCAGCAAGAGGCAGCCTCACTCACGGCCTCACCATTCTTCACCTCTAATGTTACAAGCTGCCAGCTGTTCATGTATACAGATAAACTGCGGGTTCCTGCTGTAGACCCACTCAGTTATCCTCTACTGAGGAAGATAATCCTCGCATTATTTATTCAGCAAGAGGCAGCCTCACTCACGGCCTCACCATTCTTCACCTCTAATGTTACAAGCTGCCAGCTGTTCATGTATACAGATAAACTGCAGGTTCCTGCTGTAGACCCACTCAGTTATCCTCTACTGAGGAAGATAATCCTCGCATTATTTATTCAGCAAGAGGCAGCCTCACTCACGGCCTCACCATTCTTCACCTCTAATGTTACAAGCTGCCAGCTGTTCATGTATACAGATAAACTGCGGGTTCCTGCTGTAGACCCACTCAGTTATCCTCTACTGAGGAAGATAATCCTCGCATTATTTATTCAGCAAGAGGCAGCCTCACTCACGGCCTCACCATTCTTCACCTCTAATGTTACAAGCTGCCAGCTGTTCATGTATACAGATAAACTGCGGGTTCCTGCTGTAGACCCACTCAGTTATCCTCTACTGAGGAAGATAATCCTCGCATTATTTATTCAGCAAGAGGCAGCCTCACTCACGGCCTCACCATTCTTCACCTCTAATGTTACAAGCTGCCAGCTGTTCATGTATACAGATAAACTGCGGGTTCCTGCTGTAGACCCACTCAGTTATCCTCTACTGAGGAAGATAATCCTCGCATTATTTATTCAGCAAGAGGCAGCCTCACTCACGGCCTCACCATTCTTCACCTCTAATGTTACAAGCTGCCAGCTGTTCATGTATACAGATAAACTGCGGGTTCCTGCTGTAGACCCACTCAGTTATCCTCTACTGAGGAAGATAATCCTCGCATTATTTATTCAGCAAGAGGCAGCCTCACTCACGGCCTCACCATTCTTCACCTCTAATGTTACAAGCTGCCAGCTGTTCATGTATACAGATAAACCGGGTTCCTGCTGTAGACCCACTCAGTTATCCTCTACTGGGGAAGATAATCCTCGCATTATTTATTCAGCAAGAGGCAGCCTCACTCACGGCCTCACCATTCTTCACCCTAATGTTACAAGCTGCCAGCTGTTCATGTATACAGATAAACTGCGGGTTCCTGCTGTAGACCCACTCAGTTATCCCTCTGACTGGGAAGATAATCCTCGCATTATTTATTCAGCAAGAGGCAGCCTCACTCACGGCCTCACCATTCTTCACCTCTAATGTTACAAGCTGCCAGCTGTTCATGTATACAGATAAACTGCGGGTTCCTGCTGTAGACCCACTCAGTTATCCTCTACTGAGGAAGATAATCCTCGCATTATTTATTCAGCAAGAGGCAGCCTCACTCACGGCCTCACCATTCTTCACCTCTAATGTTACAAGCTGCCAGCTGTTCATGTATACAGATAAACTGCGGGTTCCTGCTGTAGACCCACTCAGTTATCCTCTACTGAGGAAGATAATCCTCGCATTATTTATTCAGCAAGAGGCAGCCTCACTCACGGCCTCACCATTCTTCACCTCTAATGTTACAAGCTGCCAGCTGTTCATGTATACAGATAAACTGCGGGTTCCTGCTGTAGACCCACTCAGTTATCCTCTACTGGGAAGATAATCCTCGCATTATTTATTCAGCAAGAGGCAGCCTCACTCACGGCCTCACCATTCTTCACCTCTAATGTTACAAGCTGCCAGCTGTTCATGTATACAGATAAACTGCGAGGTCTTACGTATTTTTGCCTTTGTATGTTTATTATGCTCATTGCTCAGCTCAATTCATGTTTATAACAACATATATTTTTCGATATTGTTGATGGATGGTCTGAATGTTGCACAATAGATATTTGTTATACAATACAAGGTTCTGATACGAGTATATTTCATCCTTGATCCTGATACCATACCCTAACGATATGCACTGTATTCGTTGATACTTTCCTGGATCGAGCCAGTGAAATGTCACCAGTAGTCTATCGCTATTTTGATAAATCATTAATGGACCTGAAGTGAATGTTACCAGTTTCCAAACAATATACGAATTATTGTGTTGTGCTCGTACGTACAGCTGGTTCTTCTTTTGAAAACGAAAAACTTGGTCAAACCTTGGTAATTCCAACCACCGTTAAAGATAATATCATAATTAAATTTAAGTAAGAAAATATAAGTTCATAATACTCGTACATGTCATACTTCCATAAGGAGCACTTCCCTCGCGTTTGATGATATTCCACCTCAATAAGTTATGATTTCTTGTCCTTTTCCTCGGCATTTGGTCTCGGTTATTATCTCCTCACAGATAGTAATCGACGACTGATTAATTAGCTAAAAGGTAAGCGAGGTAAATTTACCACAAATCCTGGTGAATTTACAGTAACCGATCGCAAAATGCCCTTCTTTTGGTGAAATGTTTTTCTGACAAGTTTATTTTTGCTCTAAAAAAATTGAACTATGGCCATTTTCTGTGATTATGTGTATTAGCAAAGTTTATTCTTAAAGCCAAAACAAATAAATACATATTTTCTTCAGCGGAATTCACCGAAAATATATTTGTATGCACAACTTTTATTATTTGTACACTAATATTGTTTATAATAATACGATCGTTCAAACAAACTTGTTTATTTCCTACTAGACATATATTCTGTTTGAAGTAATAAGCCCCGGGCTTATAAAATGGTTTCAAAGCAGAGGAGAGCAATATCATATACAATATTGTTCTGAGCCTCAATACAGACGAGAGCTGACTTATACAAAGCGGCAACATATTGAATTCTGATACAGCTTTTATTCAGTGTTGTTTTACGAATCTTCTTAATAACAACCTTATCTTTGTTTCTGATGTTTTATACTAAGTATTGTTAATGGTGTATTAGAATATCTAGTATTATACCAGCTGTAATTAGTCATTTATCGTCATATTTAAAATTTACCCACGTTAAGATTATATTGCAAAAGTAATTGATTACGTGTGAAAATAATGTTTGAGAGATTATTATTTTTCCTTTTGAAGCTAATATTGTTAAAGGAGTATGCTTTAGTCCGTCTTCACTTTAATCTATGCAGGTTTGAACGGTTTTATGTTGTATTGCTGGATAACATTTACATATTTACTGTGAGGTTTGGGGCGTCCAACTCTTCTAAGTAAACCATTAAATATGATACCAAACTAAACAAAAATAATTGAGTTATAATTTAGCAGACGAGTTGCCAAGTAAAACTCTAATAATAAAAACTAAACAAAGCTTCTTGCAAAACTTTGTTCTCAAAACTCCGTTGTTAAATTGCAAAACGGGTTTTGAATGGGGCAGTTTTTGAAAGTAGGTTTACTTAGGTTTTACTTTATCACAGCCGTAAGTCTGATCTCAATCGGCTCACTCTGTTCATAACAGCGCCTATTTCTAGTTCAAACCTTTTGTGAGTGAACCCTAAACCACTGGTACTATTTACATCCACAACTAAAACTTGTGGCGTTCGGGTTTACTTTCAAAACCAGTTGATTTGATGTACGAGTATCACACGCCTTAATATTTTTTAAAGTCACAACTGACTCCTCGTCGACCATACCCCTGAGTAAAAAGTTAGTGTATTTACACAAGTGTGAAAGATGATTGCCTAACGAGTAGATTTAGGGTTAAAACCCCCATTGTCCGCTACGGTAGTCTATGTGATGCTAAGCGATCCAAACTTTCCTGCGACAACTCTTCATATTGCGAAATAACGATTGGGTAATGAATATTCATTCTAACAATAAATTACATAATGTTGCTTAGACGTGATGAAATCAAAATAGGAATCTGTACGACCAGAAATAAAATAGCCACCCTGTATAAGCTGATGGTACTATGTGAGCCAATCTTCAGTCACGTGTGCCGGATTGATATACCGCAGAAAATTAGCTATTGGCAGTTTATCGTTATCGGGCTTTAGGCAAGCCGCCAAACTGTTTACTTTGTAAATCAATTAGCCTCAGGATAATAACCCTCGGTCGTTAATATGCAAGCTTCCCTAATGAACACGGAGGCTGGCAAACTTTACCACACCTTCACTTCCCTAACTTTCACTTAACTTAAGCGTTGACATTCATTTATTTATTGGCTTTTGTATGAAGTTATTGCGTCTACATGATGTGGACAATTGATGTATATGACATTAAATACAATGCTAGTCTATTGCCATTAGGAAGAAGTCCACTTAGAGCTAATTCTAATTAATGAACCTTTTCTTTCTCATTTTAAATCAATAATTATTATTTGAGAATTAAACAAATTAAGACTTAAACGAATTATTGAATAGCTTTAGGTTGTTGATGTTGTTTCTAATATTGTCAAGTTACCTAACTGTATTTTCCCGCTGGAATCTTAGCGTCTTAATAGTTCTAGGTGATGACTTAATAAATTTAAAGGATTTCGGCAACGCGTTTCCGACCGTGTCTACGAGTTTATTTTTACAAAACAGAACGTTACAGTTATAAACATATGAAGCTAAACTGCAGTCAGTTTTTCTGATGATTCATCACGGCAAAATTCTTCAAATTCAAATCCTGGTCTGATTCTAATAAAAGACTTAAGAACGATCAGACGTCTACACAATTTAATTTCTTTAATGTGCGTTTGTAACACTGTAAAACCCAGCCAATAACAAATTTCCACATTGTAATTATAATATATTAAGATAGTGTTCGCAATACAAACATAAAATCCTTTCAATTTGACTTGTAAAAGTGGCTTATCACAAATTATTTTAGATCGACCCAAAAATTACTGGTGGGTTCCAGACTGGATCAAATTGTATCACATACATTATTTCCGATAATAATTTGCTGGAAAAATTAAATTGCGAAGTAAATTACATAAATATGATTCAATCAATTTTACTGGATGGCCTCGAAGTTGAAAACCGTATAGAAAGCGTTCTACGCAACATCAGCTATGGTCTAAATCTAAAAAATCATATAAAGTATGGCTTTTTATGATTATTCGTTCATTGCACATTTAATACTCGTAACTTGTATCAACCTAAACAAATTTGGCAGTCATACATAATATTAATCTGGCGAACAATAAAAAGGTCCTACTAGGAAGAATTTTCGTTTTCAATTTACTTAATATCAAATGAATGGCTCACAGTTGTTTTGTTACAACAAATCCGTAAATTTACATTAGTTGATAAATATTAAAAAATAAATGTTGACTGTTAAGTTATTAATATCCTTGATTAATAGTAAGAGTTTACCACAAAGATCTGTTTTATATTCTGTTATATAGACTTTTAAAAATAATTAAAGTAATTAAACTGTTTTTACCCAAATATACTATAAGATATTGGAAAGTATAACCCCAGATAAGTTTATCAATTTTAGTATAAATAGGAAAAGTAATTTATTTCCAACTTGGGTTTTGAGCCTATTGCCACCCAAAACAAACTATTTGCTTTTTATTAAACTGTATATTACAAATAACAACTTCAAAGCTTGTTGTAAAGCCAAATGAAAACATATTGGCAAGTGAAGTCGTGCTTATGAAGCACAGATACGGTTGGGTGAAAGTCAAATTTGATTTCCCTTTCGGCCTGTGTGTGTTGTTAAAGCGTCAGTTTCGAATGGCAAACAAGCGCTATAATTCAAATCAAACACGCGTAAATATCAAGTGCTTTCACGTTCTCTCTTTTAGTTAAAGCTTTACTTTTAACTCTTGTATAATTTAATACTTACTTGGCTTAACGTAGGTTACATTTATTATTAACGTCGATGTATACATATTTTGTGACTACACCATCACAATCACCATTCGACCCATAGTCAACTTACGAACAAAATACCCTCTAAGAGTGGACGGTGTCTCGCACCAAAGTATAAAAGCAAATGTATTGTTAAATTTTGTTTTACATCTCATTAATTATCTTTTTACCTGCTGTCTGTTTTATTTCATTATGTTGTTTCATTCTATTTTTTAATATCTAAGTAAAATATAAATTTTCTTCTTTGAGTAACAAGTTTACCTAGAATATTTTATATTCGTTACTTTCAAAGGTGCTTATGTATGTTAATTTTGGTAGTTTAAAACTTGAAACTACGTTTGGGTAACCATAAACTTTCCGACAAATGTTATATAAGTTTTCCACTAATGCTTTACTAAGTAATTGACTTTGGCCAATATACCATAAAAAGTATGAAAGTAATTCATAATATGTTTTCTTAATTAAGAAACTAGTAGATATCTTATCTATATTCATTTGAAGGAAACGAAAGGAAACGTATCGTAAACATTAATAATTATCATATTTAAGTTTTACTTTCCTATTTCTTATCATAATTATGAAACAAACATTGCCTACTAATGTAACCTACTTGATTGCTTTAGCTATGACTATTGGTAGGCCTCTTTGCAAGAAAAAAGTTCATCCCTACAAAGTCTACATAGGTCATAATTATAGCGTGTAATATATACGAGGGGGTACCCAAAAGTATCGGGAATCGGTCGATGGCGAGGTGGGGAGCGCATAGTTCACATTTTGGCCGATAGGGATGAAAGCCCAACTCTTCCTGAGTTCAGTGCACTCGGTGTGGCCAGTCTGAGAGGCTGTGAAGAGGAGCTGTGTGCGTTTTTCTAAAAGTAGTTTTTGTTCTGCCTCGTTTTGTTTTGATGATTTAATTAAATGGACAAAGTTCAGCAGTGAGGTTTTGCTTTTTTCTCGGTAAGAACGCGTCAGAAACTGTTGCAATTATTGAAAAGCTTACAAAGACGATGTTTTGAGCAAAACCAGAATGAAACGAGTATTTTTCCCAAATTCAAGATGGCGCCATGTCAATTGAAGACAAGCCTCGTCCCGGACGACCTTCAAATTCTCAGATTGGTGAAATTTCTCAGAAAAAAACGTCAATATTGCAAGAAGACCGTAGGAGGACCATTGGGAATGCTTCTTTGCTGTCTGGAGTGTGTCAAAATTTAGTTTAGCGAATTTCAACACACTCCAGACCTAAATGTTGGCGATATGGAGACTGGTTCTTTCGTCATGACAATGTGCCTGCCCATATAGCCATCTCAGTGCGCTAGCTTTTGGCCAATACCAGCATGACCACCCTTCCCCACAACCCATACTCGCCAAATCTTGTCCCACGCGACTTTTTTATGTTCCCCAAAAATTACATAAAATATCACCATTAAGACGAAAATGAAGGAGTGAAAAGGCAAACGAGGATAGAGCGTGCAGCCATTCAGACCATTAAGGGGTATGAGGAGTGCTTAAAACCATGGGAGCATCAAATGAACAAATGCATTACACTAAATGGGGAGTATACTGAAGGTATTCGTGTAAATTAGTAAAATTAGTGGAATTCCCGTTATTTTTGGGTACCCCCTCGTATTCCGTACTGAATTGTGAAGGAGCTCAAAGCTGGCATTTACATTGAACATGCCAAAAATATAGTAAACCATCAATCAATCGTACTGGTGATTCTCATACAAGCAAGCTTATCAGAACCTTATTCCTTGCTCATCGGTCACTTAAACTGCACAATAATCTTCATGCCTAGAATGTTATTTAACTACAAGAATGCCCACACAGTTGTATTACAGCTCTTACTGAAAAGATCACTATCTCATGGATTTTGTTTGGCCAATTTTATTTTGATCTAAAATGAAATAGTTCCCAAGAAGTTGTGAACTAGGTTGTAAGTGTGGGGACGAATTGGAAATCGATGATTTGAGTGTTTTCCAATGAACGGTTGTTTGAGGTTCGGATGTTAGCGTGCGAAAGAAAGAGTGGTCATACAAGAGAATAGTGAGACTACCATTACCAATACCATTCCTCTTCATCGTTGACAAACACGCTGGATCGAAGTACTCGTACATTTGAACTATTTACATAATTTGGCGTAGGGCCAAGCTGTAACTAGTGTTGGCTTTGCGGCATTCTACTATAGTATTATTACATTCTTCGGCGCAAAGCCTGGCCCTATACTACCTGTGAACCCAGAGGTTCCAGAAATGGCATAGTCTTGAT
The DNA here is from genome assembly GCA_018831715.1 of Matsumurasca onukii. Lineage (NCBI taxonomy): Eukaryota > Metazoa > Arthropoda > Insecta > Hemiptera > Cicadellidae > Matsumurasca > Matsumurasca onukii. The sequence continues at coordinate 53,810,451 of CM032059.1, read as the reverse complement.
GGACTAGTGGAACCTTTTATACCGTTAGGAAGAATCAAATCAGAGAAAGGGTCGATTAAAGAGGGAGAGTGAGTTAAGTAAGTAATTAAAGAGACCTTGGGTTGAAGTTCTTTATGAACATTTGGAAAACTTCTGAAATGTGAATAATAAATTTGGTTATAAAAATACAACAAATCCTAGATTTTAAAGCGGCAACACCAAAACATTTTCGATAGACACACAATTAGTTTGATTGCAAATTTGGTAAAAGAAAAATTACTAAAAGGTGATAAGTACCCTGGACTGTAGAAAACACGAACTTATTCTAAAACAACTAACGGGTCAGGGCAAAAAGAAAAGCCATAATTCAAAGTCGTTGTTAAAGAAACTTCGCGATGTCCAACTAAGTCTATAAACAATTCAATCATATTTTATACACGCGGTCAACATATATTTATCTTATGATGATTCCACTAGTGTTAAAAGGTCGCAGTACAAAAGTGGTGTCAAAGGAAATAGATCCTATTATGAGGATAGCGAGGAAACTGCAGCAGAAGCAATTAGCAACTAGAGTGCAACAGGTCCACACGTGCAGGAAGTGAGCTGCTGAACAGCTGAACTACGGACACGAGATTACATGTTTGTACAACCGTCAAGTATAATGTTTGTGTTACCTTAGCAATCAAATTAACACTCACTAGGTTACGAAACAACGTATTTTAAAGTGCCTGTTAATGACTACCAACTAATGGTAGAACTCCTATCGTTGGTAGAAAACGTAGTTGTCCACAAAGGTTTGTTTGTTTATTGTAAAAACACGAACTTAAACGTACAACAATTGTTAAAATAACATACTAACACCTGTTCAACAGTGATTATAGTTATAATATTTTTCATGCAGTTGCCGGGAGAAATGTTTTTTCTATTTGCCAATATGTTGTCGAACGTGATAAAAAATTAAAACACAGTGCGTTTATGTATGAATTTTGAAAAGGAATAGACATGTACAAGTGTCTGTTTATTAACTCATGAAAAAAACAACAAATGTTCCATAAAGCACTAATACTCTTATCAACTGTTTTGAATTTTTATCCCCCAATCAGACGAGTTGAATAAGAACTTGCTACGTATTATTAACTTTCGATCTTTTAAAGTAGCAGTGTAAATATTTGTTTCGATAAGAAACGCATCATTCTTGAAGTAACTCTTAATACAATGTATAATAGGCCTATTGATTTTTTTAATAACCACTCTAGTAATGTTAAGGTTGTGTTGGTAAATAACCAATTAAACCTAATCATTAAAGTAGTGGTTGTTTTTCACAAAATTAACATTAGGAAAAGCATATTGTACTTTTAACTAATAAATAACACCTAGAATAAATATTGTTTGCTGTTTCAGTTCCTATTTACAAATATACGAAGTAAATTAGTTTACAGAGTTTGTGTGGAAACAGTGACGAGCAATGATGGATGGTATGTAAGTGGAGTTTGAGTTTGACAACTCAATCTACAAGGTGGTCTGTAGTCAACACCACAACTACAGTATTTGGCTACAATAATGGCGAACATCAAAGGAACGAAAGACTTGAGTGACTTCACTAGTCTTTACTGTCCTCAATTAAAGCTGAAGACAACTACCCCTGTATCCGTTAAATTACAATGTCTATGATAGTTTAGTATGTCAGATTCATTGTAGTTACAAATAGTGAGGTAAACAATCACTCTAGTTTGCTGATAACGAAAGACAGTCTAATAGCAAAGGGTTTTGACCGAAATCAAAAGTTTAAACTTTATTTTATTAATCCAAGTTTAAGATGAAACCCAAATCAAATAAAAAGTTGCTTAAGGATCAAATTCAACACGGGAAATTTTGCCCTATTTGATGGTTTACAAGATATTGTACAGGCATAATTTGTTTTGTACATTTAACTAACACGTTACATCATTAATATTATTGGAAACAAGTTAATATTGTCCTAATAACACGGTTAAATCAAATCAAACATTCCGCATCCTTTCAATACTTGTTAGTATTTATCCCTGTTTTCAAACACATTGTTCAGTAAGGATTCAGACTCCTTAAATACATCACTGTTTTGATCGTCAATTTCTTTCAACTAAACACAGTCGTTGACTAGCGTACGATATAATTTTCAACAAACTTCAAGGACTTTATTGAATATTTTGTACATCTTATTTTTACGAGGGTAGACCACTTGTATTCGTGATGCAGTTGTTTTTGCGCTGAAGGAATTTATCGTAATGTATACATTTCTTGAACGAGTTCAATACAAGTTTGACAGTGTAAGAACATCTGACTGAAAGCCCTGGAGGGACCAACTTCGTCTACACTTGAAGCACTTTTAAACTTGGTCTTGTTCTGTTATGTTAACATCGTTTGTAAACAGGGTGTCCCTGAACTCTCTAGGATTTTTTAAATTTCGTTTCCAAGTCGAGGACGAGTAAAACGGCTAACTTATAGTCTAACGTCTAACTTCGTTTAGCGATTATGTGTGTTGACAGTACAGGTTTTGTTGTTTGGCCGAAAGTATTATGTTTTGGTGAAATTTCAAGGTAATTCATTAATATGTGAATTGTGCTCTTACTCTAACAAATTTAATACAAACCATAGACAGGTTTTAAGTATACGATTTTAAGTGGAGCCTCTTGAAATCGCTGAACCACAAAAGCTCCTAATTGGTAGAAAATATTAAATACGCATGGACAACACGTTTAGTAAATGTAAAACCTGATCACATTCTTGTATATTAAAATCAGTTTATGAACAACAAAGGTCTGTCCAAAACGTGGTTCGAATTACAATGGAGAAACAAAAGTGTGCTTTTAAGCGTTGTCAAAAGTGCATTAAACCAGGTTTGCCTGGAAAATATAGCAACGCGGGTTGAATGTGCTTTTAAACTATGCCAAAAATATGAAGAACGTCAACACCATGTTCCGTGCCAAGTTATTCCTTATCGTCATGTATCTTTTACTTGATTTTCACAAACATGATATGGTTTGGTTTGTTAATAACTGTATTAACTGTGCTTAGTTATACGTGCAAGTTTTCTGTAAAACACAAGATTTTCAATTATAGCCCGACGTTTATATTTTTATATTTTAAATCCTTAATTAAATCACTTTTATTGGCCTCTTTGTATTTGTTTTCGAAATATAATCTACCATTGCGAATAATCTCCTCTTCAAGAATTCACTGTCCTTAATGTTAGATGAGTATTATAAAACTAAATGCAACATTTCAAATCCATATACGGTACAGTATATACCGGGTGGCCACGATAAAGTGTGCTAAAGGGATTACAGGAGTACTATTAGAGCTAGAAAGATGAAACAAACTTTATTCTCTGGAAATCGTACATGGAGATTTCAGGAAAAATATTTTAAGATTCTCAGTATACAGGGTGTGTCAATACTGAAACTCACGGGGTCAAAAAGATTTTAAATAAAGGTGGGTCATATTGTACATAGTTTTAATCAAAAGACAATTCTCGACATTTTGGCGAAACAACTTTTTGATATGTTGCGCCATTACAAAGCTAGAGCTATGAACATGAGTCGCGTAAGCTTTTACGGGACCCTGTAGTTAAACTATAAATTGATTAAAATATGAGTTTACGTATTATTTCTCAAAAATTTGACGAGCTTTAATGGTATGTAGTACAACCATCAAAACGTTTCTAACCAATATAAACATTGAAGTTGCTATTATCATGAATTAGGTAAGATATAGCATATTGCATATCATTGTAAAGATAAAATTAAATAAAACAATAATTTGTATAAAACCTGTATCTTAATTTGTTTAAGAGCTATAACAAAAAAACCAAAAATTTTGTGTATTTAGTAGACGTTTACTTGTTGGTACCATTTAAGAACCACAATTCAATAGTTGTTCTTGGTAAAACATAAAATGTCATAAAACAAACATAACAATAATACTTTGTAACTGAAAAATAGATAATTTTGACATTCAACAAAATAGTTGAAAAAGTACCGTGCTTTCCGTTTATGTTGCATACATATTTTCAGTTCTTGTTGTCAGTCGGATTGATACGAGCTTCTGCAAGCTTATTGGTATTTAAAATGTCTTTCATTGGTTACGTGTCAAATAATGTGAACAAAAAACAATAATACAATGATCAGCTGATATAACACAGCAGTTAATGGCTATTAACATAACAGACAACTGGTTTTCTCTCCCAACTCGTATATTAGTACTAAATAGCAAACCTAAGTATTGAAATATTTCTTCTACAACAAGTGTTGGCTCGATGACGGTGTGAGTGTGTGGTGGTGTGTGTGGGTGTGTGTGTGTGTGAGTTCCAGGTCCTTTGATCTTGCTTTGACGTCTCAAGTGCCATTGTTGCGTGTCCGGGAAGAGCCTCTTACCGTCAAGAAGTTGTTTGATACGGTACATGTTTGGTTATACTGTATCACCTTAAATACCTTAGCTAACAAGCTGTTACTAGCAACATCTTAACTCCCTGTCCTGAAGCTAAAGCTGCATTATACTTGTATGTAATATACTTCTGAATAGTTGTCAGGCATAAACCACTTAGCCTAGCTCAGTGTTTGATGCAATTGCATACCGAATTGTACATTCTTATCGGCTTATCTACTAAAATAAAATATCTTTAAGAAATAATTGAACCTACATTTTTAATTATTGAGCAACAAAATTTAGTTGGTTTATAAAAGTTATCGTTGCTACTTATTGTAACGTTAGGCCGATGCTATCAAATATCTTCTCTTTCATCACCTACAGTTTTATTGAACAAAGATGACTATCATGACGTTGAAAATAAATTCCAATTTCCTTTGAAATTTGTTACTTTAATTCGCCCAAATGTTCTTTAATTTCCTCCGATATTTGTTCGACCGATACATATATATATATATATATATATATATATATATATATATATATATATATATATATATAGGTGATTCAAAATAGGGTTTAATTCATTGCATTCAAACTCCATTTTTCAAATTGAAATTAAATTGGCGCATAATACAAAAACGTTTACGATATAAACTATTTTCCCAAATGTTAAATTAATATTTTCACTTTTACGTCAATTTACAACTCTCAGTTTTCATTGTATCACCAGAACTGTTACATTTCATAAACCCACAGAAACAAGATGGCGGCGTACTTGTTCGTACTGCGTACTTGTGTATTATGCATGGTATTTCAATTTGAATAAGATTTTTATGGGAATGCAATCGGAATGATATAAATTTTTAAGTCAAAAATACAAAATGGCGGCTACCCGATTAGGATGATAACTGCATCTTGACCGAATACCCTATATATATACAAAAGAAACATTTGTACCAAATATTATGAAAATTGGACAAATGCTACTTACGTAGATATGCTATACGTAGTTATAAAACAAAGAAAGAGCAAGTCTTAAAATGGGCCTTTATTTCGTTATTTAATAGCTTATTCATAGCGAATTACAAACCGCTATTTTATTCTTACAAACATTGAATACTGTTTAAAAATAAATATATATACAAAAGTCACATGCTTTCTAACAAGTTATTTAATGTATTGCCCATCTGGTTATCTTCATTTTAAAGTAAGTTGATGAGCAACTACTGTATTACGTAGTTTCATATCTTATACATGTTTTATATGCTCATTTCATGGTCCCAGACCTGGGTCTTACCATGTTGACGGCACGAATGCCTAATCTTTCCAAAGGAAATTCGATACTTAGGACATTACTTTTTTATTTGGGTTAGTATCAAGTCACACTAGTACGAGTACTACAGTTTCATTTCAGTGCCAATCCAGCATTGTTATCAACATATGACCTAAGTCAGAACGGTACAACGGATTCTAATCATTTTAGTAGTAAAATACATCAAATAACAAAGGCCAACTCTGAAATATAGCAATGACTCAATGAAACAGCTGGTTATTGGAAATTGAACATATAATCAAACTTGGATTGAGAGGAAAGGTAGAGGAAAACTGTTTTTCCTTAACGAGAATCGAGCCAATCATAGACTGCCAGCAAACTTTCCTTATTCCCTGAGCAGATTTTTCACAAGAATTTTCCTCTTGGAATGCTAGCAGTTGTTTTTTTTCATTGAAAAATAACGGGAATTTACGTATATAATGTTTTGATTTGATCTATTTTTAAAATACAAAATACGCTTTCAAAATGCTATATGTTGGGATTTTATTGTAAAGCAAAATACTAAGTATATTATTTTAGCAGTTGCTGTTGAGCTCTCGTTTATGTGTATAGGGTTCGTAAAGAGTGGTCAAAACAGCACGAGTATATTTTGTGAGTGTGTCTTTATGTTCAGGTTATACTTCTTTACAGCTAGCTTACTGTGGGAACTGGTCGTAGTGACAGAGTACTTTAGTAGGATAGATAAATGTATTCTTGTACTATGATAACGTAACAAGACAAAACTTGGTTTAAAATTACTTTGAGAGTTGACAAAGTTTATCTCTCCAGGGCTTACGCGCAAATGTTCTTACACTTTCAAACTTGTATTCCTCTCGTTGAAGAAATAATATTTTATATTAAAACTAGCTGTATACCCGTGCTTCGCCAATATTATATTATAGTATCATTATTATATATCTTAATTTGTATAAACGCTAAAAGCTAATTTATTATCACAACAATTTGAAGACAAGCATGTTTGGACCAAACCGGGACTTGAAAACGGTTAGGTCCGAAGACTTTGGTCTTCAAATTCCTTTAGCTATAAATTCGCTATTCGGCATTTATACAAATTAAGATCTATAATAAGTCATTTGACATAATGCTTAAATTTTATTTGTAATATTTCCAGCTTGTTGATTTAAAGTCACTATTTGACAGTCACATGTTTTGGATAAACATTCAGATTTAAGTACTTCTCGAAAATTTGAAGGCTGAAATAGTTGTGTCGGATGGTTTAGTGGTCAGCATAGCCGCCCGGCAAGTGAGAGACCCGGGTTAAAGTCCTGGTTCGGTGCCAACATTTTGTCTTAAATTTTGTTAGTAGTATCATCACTGTAAGATAATGGCGGCAGTCTAATCGAAACCAAGGCAACCTACGTTTTCAGCCCAATAGTCGGCCCGAATAAACACCACGGCACCGCCAAATTTACAGAAATTATTATAAAGGGATATTTAATGTTGTAAAAGATTCTTGCAACTTTGGTGAGCCCATACTCACCAATCGCAAAATTTCTGTCTCAGCCGTAATCAGACCCAACCGACGTTCATTCGTCCAGCTAGAAACGTGCACAGCTCTGGAACGACCCGGCACGAATGAGATCTTCCGAGCAGTGATTTTCCTGGACACCAGGTCCCTGCTAGGCGGCTATTTATACCTTGGGTAAAATCCATTACATCCGTCTTGTAAAACAAAGTCACGATGCATTTAGAATTCAGATTCCTAACAGTTATTATCAATAAAACACAAATATATCAAAGTCATGTTCCAAATTCTTCCGCATATTCAGAATGTACGAAAACAAAAGTTGAACAGCACTAACAACATTTTAGTCAATGAACAAAGCTGAAAGCGGCTTAACAATGCAACGTTTGTGTTGAGTGTTACGGTTGTTTAACACATTACGGAGGGAAAAGAGCAGCTACTGTTCAGTGTATGTACGTGCGAGTTTGTTGTGAATTGCACCACTTGTTGATTTCAACCTGTAAACTGTTCACATTCATATTTGTTTGAATGACACAGTCGATATATTAGTAAAATTGCTGCTAAAGTACTAAAGAACTACGTATCATACTCTTAATGTAGTTCTTGTGAAGTAACCAAGATTGTCCCATACCTGGGGGTAAATTCTAATTTTTAGAAACAGATTTTATTTGTCAAGGTGAAAAAAGTCAAACTAAACCTTTTCTTTAAACGCGTGGTTTACTCCTAAGACACCACTTTAATTTTTCACAAATATTTTTTTTCTCTAGTATCCTTAACTAATAAATAAAGCTATGTCCTCTTTTGTACCTTGTTGAAGTAGTTACAGGTAAATATTATCAGTGTAATCCAATTTCATCTATCCAAATGACGGGCTTTATATCAGGTACTCGCCCTTGGGCTCGCTGGGGCTGCGCCTCCAGGCCCCTCCCCAGCGGCCTCATATTTTAGGGGTATTCGCTACGCTTATGATTAGGCAAATTCGCGTCACCCACTGTGTTCCTGTCTGTAGTCTTCCATTAATTTAATCATTTTTAACTTTGAACTGATCTAGCGTCGACACCGTCAGAGGCGGGAAAAGTGTTGAATAGTTCTAGGAAATGTATTGCTACACTAACGTTTCATCAGATTGAAGATATGAGCAAACTTTTACCACTATGATTAAAAATATCGACAAAGTAAAGGCAGATTTTAAGACGCCATTTTCTTTGTCTGCCAACTTTCAGAGCTTTTAAAAGGAATGTTTTCGGATTTTTCCCGAAGGTTTTACACCAAGAACTTTAAAAAGAGTATTTGGTAGTATGTCGGGAAGTGCCTAAACATTTACTCGTGCAGTCACCAATAAACCGGCTATATTGTACATTAGTATGTCGAACGCGTTTACTTAAAAAGCAAAACTTAACCCTTCAGTTGCAACGGAACATAGACGAAAATTGTTTGAATGTTTCATTCATTGTTTAAAACATATTATAAACAAAGTGTGGTTTAGACGATGTTTGCGTATAACAGATGGTCCGGGCCGCAGTATGCCTGGCAGGTTCACATTAATGTCACGCACAATGAGAGTCACATATCTTGAGTGCGTGTATAACCTTTACCTCCAGTAACCTCTATTAACAACATTGGGTAGGAATTCATAAATACCACTTGAACATAATCAACTTTACCTCCCTTACCGACAAGATGAAAATATACTCTTCTAGACTGGCATAGCCTATATTGTTAAATGCTACAACAATCACGTCTGCAACTGATAAAACAATTTAGATCCAGTTGTTTTAAAGTGTCAGATATTTATGGCCTACCCGGTATAACACCCAATATTGCTTAGATATTTTAAATAATGATACATATTTTTAAGGACTGAAATCATTAGTTTAATTGTTCAATCAATTCTTTACAACTATTGAGAGGAAAACTCATATAAACTCAAAACTATCATTAAGAGACTACCTTCCCCTAGGAAGTTGGGTGTGTAAGTGAAATGTATCTTTTACTTTACGCTATTTTGAACACTTATCTCCCAATAAGTAGTTTGATTAAGTTGAGAAAAAGTCTTAGATGGAGTGATGATTATGAGTTTCCCCCAAAGAAGTGTGCTAAGCAGTTGTGATTGCTGCGGTGATTTTAGGTAAATAAGAATCAGGTTTTTATTGATACAATCTGATTTTAGATCAATATAATGGCAGATAACGGAAAAGTTAGGAAATATAACTTGTACTGTGTGACTCCTATGCATGTTACCACGGATTCTGTGACGGACATTTCAAACCAAAATATAAAGAGAAGAAAGCAGAAGAATATTATAAACAGTTAACACGCAACTATATTTTTTAATATTATTGTAAACTATATTTTTACCAAGTCGTCTACTTGTAGTAATTCGGTTGAATTCGTACTTACGTTGTTAATGTATTGTGTATTCAGGTAAAGAGGATTTCAGTGGGCACGAGCTTGTTGTGTGCTACACAATACACTTTGTCCCGTACTTCCGCATCCGGGGACATTGTGGCAGCCATGTCTGACTCGACCGTATATCACTCTAGCTTTCTCTCGTTCTCTCTATATATTTGGCGTATTGCACTGTTGAGTTCAGCCAACAACCAATTGATAGGTAAGCGTTTGATACGTAAACAAAAATTGTATCTTTCACAATAACAAGTCTTCTGAGAAATCGAATTTTGAAATGAATTGAAATGAAAAATGTCTTTATTTCAGGCGAAGGTTAGGACTATGAGAGTCCTCTCTACCACTTAACCTGACAAATATAATACAAGTATATGTACAATAATTTAAATTAATATTAGCCTATAACTAAATTAAACAAAGTAGAAAATAACAAAGGTACAATTTGCTCATTTACTTTCACAAAATAGTGAGAAAAAATATTTCTTGTTAAATGATGTATAGTAAAATAATTATTGTAGAATAATAACACAATCATCCATCGCCATTCGTACTCTTGTCAACATCGCCCGACCACAGATATTACCGATCACTAGTCACTCACAGCCCGAATCAGGAGATCTTTGGCGGTGATTTGAAAAGTTTACCAAAAGACCTGGAATATATCTAGACAGCCAATATTTATCAAGAGAAACAAGGGCGTTGGATATAAACAAATACATAAACTCACAGCTGTACAAGATAACGATGATAATATAAGACACGAGCAGCTCTACATTTTCTGAGAAAGAAATAATGATGTTTTCTTCAAAACCGTGTACTTCTAGTTCACATTGTCCTTAACAGTACAAAAGTAGATTTTAAACGAAATAAGCTTTCATTTGTGAAAAAGCTGTGCAATGAATTCTGGGAAAGAATCTGTTTACTTAATGCATATAAATGGCTTGCTTGCTTTTTCATCAAGCGTTGCTTTAGCCTTTACTTAAGCATGGTAGAATGTAAAACAAAAGTTACCAGTGATTTCTGTCAAATGCGCCAATATGCGTTCCAGCAACCTGTAATATCATGTCGACTACATCAAAATATCAATCTACTTTTACCAAATATTTTAAAACCCAATGTTAACTAACTTTTTTACTGTTTTATGTAAAGTAGTAGTATTAATTAAACCGACAATCTGAAGCAAGCATAATAACCTGACAGTGTCAGAGAAAACCCGGGACCAACTCAATAAATATAAATAGTAAAATATAAACAAAAACATAGTAGCCTTTATAAATATAGATTTTATTGTGCGACCGGTTTCGGACTTTGTTCATTTTCCTAGCAGCCTTACAAGAATAGACTTGTAAGGCTGCTAGGAAAATGGACAAGATCCGAAACTGGTCGCACAATAAAATCTATATTTATCAAAGGGTACTATGTTTTTATTCCAACACTGATATACATAATTAAAGTAACCCTGTTTAGTGGTCCTCTTTTTTGTATTACCAATTTGTCACATATTTACTAAACTGGTTGACGCATTAATGTTCCTAAGGATACAATAAGGATAAGCGCTTTAAAAATAGAACAATTCATCACAATTCTATAAATTAATTGAATTTTCAAAGTGGGCCCTGGAGGGAGTGGGTTTGGTCTCACAATTCTGGAATTTAGCAGCCCGGTGCATGGGGCAATCTTTGCCGTCGTACGATTTGCCTAGAGCTCTTGCGTTAGTCTGTGCTTCATTTTAGAACCTAAAGATAAAATACATACTACTAAAAAATGGCACCACTGTCGTTCTTATCACGAAACAGACGTGTGATATGGTCTTCCGTGCCCGTTGTCTCTATTTTTACAGAGACCAATGTTTCGAAAAGTGCAGAGTCAGATTCAGATTCATTATTGTAGCATTGTGGAAGTTAATATAAAGACTACTAGTGATTATGTTTGTACATAATGGAACCTTTTCCCGTTATCAATGTCAGATAAAAGGCAAATATAAAAGGAATGGCAAGTCTCAATAACCTTGCGGATAAATGATTTTGTTTGACTGTTTAATTGTATTTATGTGGAAATCAATCGAGACGCCGAAGGGAGTTTTGTTTGAATTTCAATTTCTACGTGAACCGTGTCTGTGAATCAGCACCTGTCAATACAAGGAAGCCCAGAATGAAATAAATCTGATCACGTCTCATCCAACTCCAAGTCTGGGGATTGTTTCTTCTGAGAAGTTTCACAGTATTGTGTTTCACCTTGACGTAAATCCTTACTGACAACGCTCTTAACCACGAAAAGCTTCTTTACTCTCTAACCAAATTGTCGCGAGAAATATTTTCTTTTGGCATAACGAAATTGAAAAATGTCCACGCCATTGTTTTATGAGCTGGGTACCGGTTAGTAACAAGCGATTACAGTAAGAATCAACCTTGAATGCACTCGTCTTTAAAAATTATGTTTATACTGATTTTCGTGGTTTTTGATCAACATCAAACCGATATTTGGTATTACGTAACTATTTATATTATTTAGGAAATCAGTTTTGCTTTTATTTTTTCAGTGGTTTGAAAAAATATAAATAGTACCAAAGATAATTTTATGTTTCTTGATGTTAAAGGCAAGAAAATCTACATAGTTGCGGCAGCCTAAGAACAGTCATATTCTCTCACCGTCTTTCTCCCTCCTCGGCTCCACGAGCTCGAGTTTTTCCGATGTTCATGACTTAAATCCAACCAAACCGTGCGTTTTTCGAGAGCGAACAAACTTAGCCGTGTGTCAGTGACCCTTAAAATAATTCCCTCGCAGCGCTATCTGTGCTTGGGCTGCCACAACTGTGGTAATTTTCCTGCCTCAGCCATTGGGAATCTATGCGCTATCTACATACCATAACATAATCTATGATAGTAATTTATTTTGTATATCATTTGATATGTCCTGGCTTAGAACTGTTTGTTAACCATTTTTTACTTATCATAAGGCTAAAATCAGTTCATATTATAATAAAAGCTGGTTCTGTATATTCTGTTCTTCTTAACTGTATAAATGTATTCCTTTAACGAACGGTGGTTTCTTACAGTCGGAGGTTGGAGCTGGTTTCTGACTATAATAAATACGACACACTCCTTTTGAACGAGTCAGTCATAGTACACATATGGATTTTAAAACTATTATGACTAATTAGGCGTCAACTCAGAATTCTAATTAGGTGGCCATTCCCTAGTTTAGTCAATTAGGGTTAAATGGACTTATTTCAGGGTAAGGTGAATAGGCAAAATGCCTATGAACGGGAACTGGAAGAGATGGTTAGGGTGTGTCGGAAAATCTAGATATTAGGCGTGGGGATGGGTGAATAGTGAAATAGGAACAGGTAAGAAAACCTTGTGAGTACCAGGATGGATATTAGTACACACTACATTTTCTGTGGTGAACTTAGTGGGTAGGCATATTGGTGTGGTGGTGCATGTCAAATTAGGGATGGTACGTGTTTGACTGGTGAGTAGCATATGCGTTTATCAGCTGTTCTGACACATTTAGGTAGAAGGGGTAGAACAGCAACGCTGAAGAATCCTCTCCTTAGGTGTAGCGTTACTTGGCGATGAAGAGGTGTTCCAAATAGTGTATTCACACGAGTTTTAAGTTATACTGTGTAGTGTAAATTTGTCTGATGCAAATTGATTTGAAGGGAACCAACGAGGCGAATAGAGTTTTGAAGAAGGCGGATGATTCTGCCTGATTACCATAGATATTGACTTATCGCAGCTTTGAAGAGACTTCCTCTTCTTTCTAAATGATCCGAAAAAAACTATTGAGATTTCCCAAATCTCTAGATTATTTTGTCTAGGTAGGCCTAGTAATATTTTGCAGTATTATAAAATAAATAGTAATGTACAACATTCCGTACTAAACATATTTCTTGCTAGGGTAATGGTTCTAAGTTATGTCTATACGTTAACTCACACCCATTACTTTTTAAGATCATTTATATTGTACGTAACTTCTTCAAATTTCAAAACGTGTTTCAAAGCCAAGTATTATAATTTCTAAACCTGTTATGCTTTGAAACATACTTTTTGAGGTTTGAGCTTTATGTCACGATAAAGGGTCTGTCTAGTATATATAGTTTTAAAATAACGCCGGACTTCACATTTAGGTGTACTTTCTTAAACGACTGGCTATTCACACTCTGTAACTATTCAAATGGTTGTTTAAATACGTTTTTTGTATAAGTTAATAAAAATACACTTGAAAACTACTGTCTATTATTTGTTACACCAAGAATTATTGGGACAGGAAGTGGATATACAATCTCAAGCCATAAAATTTAAAGTTTCACTGTTTCTATGATCAAAATTGACGAATTAAAATAGTTTTGGAAGTTTTATTGGGAGGAATTTACATCTCGAAGTTTTGGCTCTTACGCTTGGTAGGCCTGAGTAGGGCTAACACAAGGCAATACTTCAATAACAGTCAAAACCACTACCTTGAAAGGTTGTGGCGTGTATCTATTGCCCGTAATTACACGCTAACCTACGTTGAAATGTGAGATATGCTCTTTATCAGAAGAAGCGTCAACAGAATCTGAGACTCAAGTTTGAAGGGTCATTATCAGATTGCTGTACACATTAGCTTTTACTCCACCTTATCCTTCTTCTCTAAACCCTTCCAGTTTACAAGTTAAATAAATTAATTTAAATGTCAAGTTAGTTACTAAATGCCAAGATAGTTAGCTAGGTCTAACTTATGTAACAATATACTCGTATATTTGCTTTGGACATTACACATATACAAACAATTTACAATAAAATTAATTGAATTTTTAAACTCATTCACACTCAAATAATTTCACACTCATTCCACATTCTCACTAACATCATACCTGGCTTTATGGGTTGGGGACAGACAAGATAAATTAAAATACAACTTAAAGAAATTAGTTTTCCGTAAGATCATCTATGAACTCAACCACCGAAGAATAGACTTTGCTTAACAGCAAACGTTTAAATCAATATTTAGAAAAAAAAAAATATATTTTATTTTTTTAATTTTTAGAAATGTTGTGGTTTAAGTGTTTTATAACTACTTGCATGGGTAGTTCAAATTTAGATGTCCTGTGTTAAACATTTTGCAAGTGGTTCTTTCTTCTTGTGTTGTAATCATGAGTGATTTTACCGACGTTTTCTTAGTTTTACAATATAAAATCACTTCCATGATATAGACACAGAAAGGTTTCAACAAATCTACTCCTTTAAACATGTCTCGACACGATTCCTTTGTTTATCAGTAATGATTGTTCACAAGTGAACTGGCAGAAAGTAGTTGTTTGTACAATATAAAGTAAACCATCAATACACATTTTGTAAAACATAGCAACTTTTAAATAAATTAATTTAAAATGTACAAAAGCCCTTATGAAACGGATTAAATTTACTTTAAAAGCTGAATCGTTTAACATGGTGTATGTATTATAATCAAAGTATTTCTATTTTGTGGATCTGTTTGATAATCTATTAAATAGATTAAATTTGACCTAATTTAAATGTAATTGTAAAAAATGTTTGTTCAAACACCAATTTTATCTTTTAGTAAGTGTAAAATGTATGTGGATTTATTGTTATTGCGTTAATTAACAACGTTACAAGAACTATCTTGGTATTTAAGCTCTAAAGCTTTATTAAGGTCCTAATACTCTGTATGATAAACTCTTAACTAAATCAGATGTTAAAAGGATAAGTTGTCGAACTCCAAGTTGATAATGTGATGAGGCATAATTACTGGGTTTGCGGCTGTGCCTTGGTAAACCTCAAGCCTTTCATCAAACCTCAAATCTAGCCTCCGGTCCTTTGTACTTGTTAGAGCTTCTGAAATACAATTTATTGTTGTTTTACCGTAATGTTCTCTAAGACATTGAAACTTGGAGAACAGACCATTTTAATTCTATTAGAAATCATTACCAATAAGAATCATTCTGAAGGAAAAATAAAAATAGTTACATACATCATGTGTTACTAATGATAAAACGATTTAAATAAATTTATAGTAAAGTACTATCTACACTTGATGAGTGTTTCTGAAGATAAATGCCAATTCATTTGAAAGGCCTCAGACAATATACAAGTTTTATTTTGAAACTGTTTGCAGTTATCATTAGTTTTAGTTGATTTATTTATCAATATTAGGCCTATATGCTAAGTTACAAACAATTGGTCGCGTCCCAGTATTTCGTTGGCTGTGGCTCATTATGTACAAGGGTACAAGTAACAAAGTCACGCCAGTCAGGCCTTTAAAGTGGCTTTTGATTCTCGCCCATTTATTTCCCCGGTTGCGCCTTGTACCTTAGCTCGCATTAAACTGCTTCAGCTTTTCACTTTAAGCCCTAGATTTAATTTACCATAAAATAATCTATTAGGCTGAAGTAACTTTTTTTGACATTATGTAAGAGACTATCTCTCTTTCTGAGCAGATAACTTGTCAACACGAAACAATCATGATAGATTACATGTCTCCCATACTTGAACAGTAATATCCTTCTTCTTTCACGAGATAAAAGTGTCATATTTTCTAGATGCTGTATTAAATCAAAGTCACTGCAAACTGTGTCTTGTAGAATAGTCTATGTAATCTTAAATCTTAGGCTTTCGCGGCCGGTGTCATCACTAAGATCTAAGGCTTCTGGTTTACATCGCGTCACAGTTGAAATATAATTACTGCTAAACGGTTCGACCTCGCTGCGGAGAGTCATCCTCAGTAGCTTGTTGACTGACTGTCTGACTGTCTTAGCCACAGCGAGGTCTAAACGTTTAGCAGTAATTATATTTCAACTGTGACGCGATGTAAACCAGAAGCCTTAGATCTTAGTGATACTGTCTTAAGCTCAGTACTAATAAAACAGTATTCCTTTGTAGACTAAAACTTTTGAGTATAAGTCGTTGTGAAGTGTTTTCTGTGGATATTGTGGTTTTTAAGTTTAAGGTGGTGGATGTAATATTTGACTATTTCATAAAATAATGTGTGAAAAAAAATAATGTGTGACTTTGCATCTCATTGTATATAATAATCTGTTTGTCTTGAGTCCAGCAGTAAGAAGTAAACGCGGCATTTACATTAGTATGCATTTTGGTTTTAGGCTGTTGTTGTCTCCAGCAAAGCTTAATAAATTTGAGTTAATCAAATAAAACGGTGAAACTAAACCTAGTTTTGTGTTACTGACTGTTTCTTTAAAAACGTTCGTAACTATTTTGTTTGTACAAAAAAAGGTTTAAAGGAAACGATACAGATATCTAATACGCCTACATACTATCTAGTGAATGAATGACATCAACAATACATTTACTGGGAACCAAACTTCTAGTTATATTGTAAATGTTGAACAAAGTAATTGATAGAGCCGACGATGGCTGGGATATTGTAGGTCAACGTTGTAGGGCTTCAGGCGATTTGACAGAATGTTTACACTACCCAATCAACCCTTGGGCAATACACAGTGTTGAACAGTTACTTACCTTCAACCGTAGACAGTTTCGCAACATCTTCAAGTTTAAAATGTTCCAACGCCATTGAAATGTTTAGTGATTTATAATGGTGTACGGAATAAACAAATATATAAAATAAATGCAGTATTTTGTATGATTAATAAGTTTAAAATTAGTAAAAAAAAGGGAAAAGAAATTGACAAGAATACATAAATAAATAATAAAAGTGTCTAATAAATCATTAATGATACTTTCAAATATTCTCAATTTTATTCTTTTGTTACTATTTTAACAGCTCAAAAACGTAATAACCAAAATGAAATAATGTAGGAATATGCCTTTTAGGGGAATTAATTCAAAATTTGTAATATTTGTATTTTAATTACATTCATTTGAACTGGATTAGTAAAAAAGATACTTATTTAATACAGAGAACCTTTGCTTTGAACACCAAAAACTATATTAAAATGTACATGCTTATCATTATGAAACTTACTTTTAACTGGTGTTGTTTGGTAGCTTTGAAGTTTTTAACCCACAAAACGCAGATTAATACAAATAAAGTAGTTAACATGGCAACTACGAGTCACTAAAGTACTATATAATCCACTAACTGATATGTCGCTACTTTGCTGTGTGTTTTATTGCTTTTAGTTATCTTAAACACTGTTGAGTGTAGCTTTAATTATCATTTCGTCATGCAATTTATCTCCTCATAAATTCAATTAGCACTAAAACACTGCAAGTTTAGGACTTATCTAAATCAAAATATAATATAAATAATATCATAAAATCGGCATTATCCTATTGTGGAGTTCTTGCCTTCGAAACTGAAAAGCTTCAGCAATCGTGCCACTTAAGTTGTTGTTCTCAACAGAAGTAACTATTTGGTTACACGCGTTGGTCGTTTCAGCTAAATACTGAACGATATTATGAAGACTAAATTTCTTTCTTAAAGGTAACTTTGACGGTAGGAAAGCCTAAAAGGATAAGCCAAACAATCTCCATTAAGGTCTCAGCGGCTAAGAGGTGTTACATTATTCATAGCTTCCACTATCAAGAGCTGCGTACACAGTCGTGTGTTGTCAGTCACTGAGCAAGTGAGAACTGGCAGGGGAGTAGCCAAAGGGAAAGTTCCGTGTAGACCCTTAACTATGTACAGTAAACTACATATTCTCAAGTACACAGTATTCTCAAGCTACAATAACTATACTATCGATACTATATTGTTAAAAAAAGCAATAATAAGTACAAACACATTTTAGGCGCAAAGCTTGGAACAACGGGAGTAACTATGACGCAAGGTATCTAAACACCAAAACCACCTGGTTTCGATAAATAATATTGATGTGATTTAATTAATGTGTGATCTAGGATTTGGTTATACAATCTTCACCTTAAAGTCCACAGGTTTCAATCCTAACTATAGGTAAAAGAACTATTTGGCAAATTGTGAATTAAATCATTTAAGAAATGGATCGTTCTTTAAATTTTGGGGAAAAATTACTTATTCAGCTTTTGTGTAATCAGTATCAGTGTAATCAGCGTAATTATGTGACCATTGCCTATTTTTTTAAACAGTTTCTGTTTTCAAAAATTTGCAAAATATGTCTTGTGGAATAATTTTAAAGCTCTGATCATCTAAAAAAACTTAATCTATAGGTTCTTCTCCAAAACTTGGAAAAGGGTAGGGACCGTGCCCATTTACCCGCTCTAACAATAAAACACGTTTTGGACCGCCATCTTGAATAGGTGTATCGTAAAAATATTAATGATATCGATGAATTTGTGTTTTTATACCCCTTCAAATGAGGGGTCACATGATGGGGTCAAATAAATATTTCAAAGGGTCAACCCCCCTACACCCCTATTTAAGGTGGGGGGCCAACGCCCAAAATACTCTACCTGACCCTCAATACATATGCTAAAGAAAGTTCAGAAGTGTTTTTCATTCAAAAGGTAAAGGGGGTCGAACTCTTTGGACACCTGGTTTAATAGTTATATAATCCACTGTAGTAGACAGCACTACTAAACTCCAGGTTTACATTTACTGACAGCAGCAAACGTAGAAGCAAGAGCTCAACTGCGCTGTACCGCTGTAAACAACTACAACAACTGTAAATCAAAATTACGAATAGGAAAGTTCTCTGTTATGTTAAAGCTCCTTGACTTGTTTTATGTATCTTGCTCAGTAATACCTTACGTTTTGTAATACAATTCATTGTTCGTATTGTTTTCAAATGTTGTATTTCTTTTTAAACATTCTGATTCAAGTTTTGTTTAAAATATAATAAACTACATTTTTGTGAACCCTTTTGAAATAATTTGGGTACGCTCTTTGGATTGAAAGTTATCTTAAGCCTCATGCAACTATGGATCCCAAATGTGTCACTTTCTTAAGACAAACTTGGTCACGTGACGAATCAATTGAAAGAGTAAAAAACATAAAACAAGAGGATTAATGTTTCTGTTTCTACTATAAGGACATTTGTGTGATGTACGAAAAAAAACCGGTCATGAATAATAAAGTTTCTGAGAGAAATGATGAAACATTTCACGCTTCGGGGAACATACATCCTTGTTTGCAAGTGAGTGAGAACGTGCATTATAAATTCAACACCTTGCTTGATGAGTTAGTGTTTCTCGATCTCATCGGGTTTGCTTCCATTCCTAAACAAACTTATCACATACAACAAAAGTAAAACTATGGTGTAAATAGCTGTGCGTGAGTGTGTTGTCTTTGTAGAAAATGTCATCGGTTGACGTATTAACTACCTAGCTCTAACCAAAGGATATATACCAGTTTTCCAAAAGTCCGTTTCATAAGTTTTTATGAATGAAATTTATTCATCGTCGTATGCCATACGTATTAAGGGTAACTGAAGTACTTTTTGGCATATTTTGGAGGTTTTAAACCCACAAAAATGATAGTGGAGGATGATCCTTTAAAGAATTTATTTTACCGATCATGTGACACCATCATTTGAAAGTGTGTAAAACAAAATTCAAAATTACTAAAACCCTTGGATGAGTTTCAGGAAAGAAACATCTTGTTGGATCCTATCTCTGTTCAAGAAAACAAAAGGACTATTGTCAAAATAGTAATACAGTGTTTAAGTAAGAATGGAAGAATTAAAGCTAGGCGTGCCTCAGGGTTCTATTTTGGAACCGTTGCTGTTCATTATTTACGTAAACACCCATACGTTTAATGTGTTTATGTATGCGGATGATACAACTGCAAACTCAAATGTAAAAACCGTTTTGAGCTATCTGAACATATTAAACAATCTCTTTCTGATCTCTCTCATTGGTTTCTTCAAATGGTCTAAAACTAAATGATAGTAAAACTGACATTGTACAATTCCAAGAAACAAACTACAAAAGGTCTCAATCAGTTTGGGACGGGGATACAACCATACAAGGATAAGTAATTTTTAGGTCTTGTAATTGATAACAACTTTAGTTGAAACCTTATTGGAAAATTAAGTAATAGATTAAGTTCTGCTAGTTATCAGATGTTAATTTTGAGGGATGTTGTTGATGTAAAAGCAAGATTGATGGTATATTATGGCTCTTTTTTTTCACTACTGCAGTATGGAATAATCCTGTGGGAAATTCTTCTAACGCAAAAAATAATTTTTAAACTTCAAAAGATATTTAAGAACTATATTTTTTGTTAACTCAAACATTCATGTAAATTTATTTTTTTCTGATCATAGTATTTAACACTGCCATGCTTGTATATATACAGTTGCTTAGTTTTATACATAGTAATCAAGATTTGTTTCAAAATGAACAGCATTTGTGTATATAGTACCAGATTTAGAAATAACTTGCAATATCAATACATAGGCTAAAAACTGTATGAACAGACACCTCAATATATGGGTTTTAAATTATATAATAAGCTGCCACATTGTTTTAAATCTTTGTCATAGCTAACTTCAAATTAAAACTAAGATTGTTTCTGATAGGAAGTGTTACTATAAAGTTGCTGATTTTTTAAATGATACATTTAAGTTACTGTGTACCAAATTTATTTTAGTATAATTTACTGACAAACAACCTGTTAAAACATTTCATGTAAAGAACGTTATGTTGCAATAAAGATATTCTATTCTATTCTATACAATTTTAGATGCCGCTGTTCAAAATAGGCCCAAACAAATGTTTCATTGTTTGAACAGGTAAATGGACGCAGGTCGCTTATTTTCAATTATGAAGACAATATGGATGAGTTTTGAGTAGTTAATGGCTTTGAAATGATAGGCTAGATTCAGATTTTTGCTAACATAAGATTGCGCCTTTTCAAAATTCGTAAATTTTTAAAAGTTTGCAAATGGATCTCGTAGCATATCATTTTAAAGCTTTGATTGCCGAAAACTGAATCCGTATTTTTCTTTCAACGTCCGTATATCTGGTCAAACAATGAATCACATTTTTACGTTATGTACTATATAGGCCTAGTAGAAATAATAAAATATAACTGTAAGTCGAGGAGAAACCTCGTCTCCTCCAGGCAGGGATAAACGTATGCAAGCCGCATTCCTTCTTTGTATCACTATTTTCAGTCTTTGAATGAAGTAAAAGCTGGATTATGGGTCACCAGTTCTTAGATGTAGTTTTTATCAACTTGTATTGGAAATTCTTGTACCTTCTGACATTTGATTTGCATGTAAATAGATTACACCTCGAAATCACCTTACTTCCCCTTTACAAGATATTCAACAGAAAAACATTGATAACGCATGTTGAGAAGTAGTTATAACAGGATCACGTGATTCAATAAACTTGTCACTTAAAAACTTGCAGTTTTCATGCTGAAATGAGAGATAAAGTGATTATTATGGAACTTTACATCGTAGTGAACAGCGGGAATAGTTCCTTAAACTAGCTGAAGTTTTAATTGGCTGTAAAGTTATATTGATGACCCTTCCGTAAAAGCTTTAAGAGTATGTTTTTGATCAAAATAGTTGTTTTAAGCAACAGCTTCTAGCAGTTAAATTTGCGTTTACCTTTCCACTTTATTAAATTTACCACTAGTGAAGTTAAAGACAATAATGAATAGACCGCGTAAGCAGATAAATTTAAATGGTCATGTTTTCATCAACCGTTAACAGTTAACAATTTTTCAACCGTAAGGTAAAGTGCAATGTTAGCAGATAAGCTGGGTTTGAAATTTATCGTTTAAATGCAATTATTCAACCACCTCACAATATTTTGTACACGTCTCTGTGGGATTAACAGACATTTAGTTTTACACAGCTTACAAGTCTTGCTACATTCGCGCATGACGATGTAAGGGAGGTTCACGGTTAAAAATGGTTATCAGCCTATTCATTGTCCACACCTACTTTGTGTTATAGTTACTAAGCACATCCCAGTGTTAAAAGTAACAATACGGATTATGGCCTAACGTATACTCTTGGAAAGTATCAATGAATATGGCTAGTTTATTGCATAAAACCTCTTCTGCTCGAGAAAATGGTTAATGCTGGCACCTTTAACATTTTGTTTTGTACGATGGAAGTTAATTTAACTTGTTTTATTTTAGGAGTTACAATATAAGTTAGCGATATACATTTCTATAGTTATTTGATCGTTTTACAAATTAAAAAAGATAAAATTAATAATTAAACGTGCAATTTCTATGGCAACTCAAGAGACAATTTAATAATATTTTGCTTGATCGCCAACCGGTCTGCGGTGCACAAGTATACCGGTAATACCCTAATAAGTCCCTTTGTTGGGGGAGGGGGTTTAAACCATGGATAACACCCTGTTAGTTCCTCTTAAAGGCGAGCGTCAACGAGGTCGGGCTGGAACCGACGATTGCTACCGGTTAACTCTGATCCCCTTTCCACGGGAGAGGTTTGTTGTCAGGTTTTCATACTTCTGTAAAAAAACAAAAACACTTTTAACTCCGCTAAGCCGGTGGCAGGCCCGGGACTCGGCAACGAGGAGGAAGAGGAAGAGGTATTAACCTCGATAAAAACCGGAGGTCATCTGGCCCGGATGACAGCATCTCTGTAGGAGCCCCTTGTGCCGGGGTGGCGGCAAAGTTCTCAACAGTGCATCAGTATACCAAAACACTAGTAAGTAAAATATCTTGTCTTGAATTTATTTTTATAGCTGTAATTGCTGACATAACTGATCTTCACACTGTCGTGCGATGAAGTTCAATCTTACGTTTGCTACGCCAACTGAAATAATGAATTTATTTCCACATAAGATAAAAAATACAATACAACGAACATGTTTGGAAATTGCTGTTGACCCATATCCTGTAATAGATCAACAGGAAAAAACGCAGGCCAACACACAGCTAAGCGCTAAAGCGCCGCTGGCATGAGTGAATAAAGAATTTCCTTTGCAATTTATTACTCTAATTCCCAACCATTCACAGCCTCTGCGTGAAGGATATCAAACCAAACACTGTTCACCTTCGTTTCTCATTGGTACAAAACATGGAGAAAAAGGAGTTTACAAATGTCTACAGAGAAATTGGTTGTTTAATCTAATCGTTAAATCCATCACAAAACGTGGTTGCCATGGAGTGCTGAGCTTAATGGTCAGAGGGGTACAGTAGTGAGCCTAGTGAAAGGGAGGCGAACGATATAGCAATGGCACTCAGTAATATATTTGAAAATTGAACTTGCGTTTCTTCACAGCCGGACGTCTGTAGAGAGTTTATATTGTCTGTGGTAGAAGTAACAAGCTGTCGCTTGGCCAGGACGGACACCTTGCTCCACATGTGACACTATATACTGAGTGCAATATGACAATGCTAGAGCACGTACTACAGTATCTACTGTTCACTGTAGTCCACACCACATAGGTGGCATGTTAGATACTTAACCAGGACTGTGCCTTTTCGTATATCAGCTGAAACATGTGGTTACATAACAATGTCGAGTACTGCGTTGTTTACGTGGCATTTGTACTTTTGTATTGGAATTTTCGACAATTATTGGGTGGAGCGCTTCTTTGGTAAGGGAATTTTTAGAAAGAGGTCGTCACATTTGAAATAATCGATGCCACTCTTATTTGACATGAGATTGTTTGTGCATGATGGAACGTGCGTTATAATTGTAAATTCAATCAGACAAAAATTAAAACTCCATCTAATAAGCAGGTTATCCATCTCATAGAAGACCGGTAGTATCAGTTTCAAATAATCTCAGATTCCAAAGAGCTCTAATTTGGTGTTCCTTAAGGGTCCATTATACGACCTGTATCGTTTAATATTTATACTATGTAATATTACCTACAGAGAACGACTGATATTGTCCAATATGCAGACGACACTGTCTTGAGCTTTAGCTCGAAAACTACCGAAAGACTGAAAGTATGGCCCATTAACATGTAAACCCGTGTGTTCAGTATTTTTACACTATTATTCTTGAAACCGATTGGACAAATTTCGCACCACTTTCAGCCTTGGCTATGTACGAACTCATAAACAAGCGTTAGTAATGTATATGAGAGCGAGTTCTCATTGATATTTCACTAAATCACTAAATCACTATTTGAGATGCCGACCACTCTCATGAGGGTATTTTAAGGCAAATGTGGTGAAGGATGAGTGTGATGAGTGGTAGTAATGAGTTATGAGGTTTAGTCTTGTTACAAACTAAGGCCGACTCTTCCTTAGAATGGGTCATTAATTAATAGCCCAATACCAATGGAAATACAAGGACCAACGACTTAACGTGACTTCCGAACCACACAGGTGATGGTCTGATATGTCTAAACGATGGTGGGAGTTGATGCGGGTATCATCAGATGATCACTGAGACTATCTGAGCCTTTAGACCTATATCATCCTCAAAACCTGACCTCCATTAAGCTGCATTACAGGACCACGCCACGAGTCCCAGTCTAGAGGTTTACATAGTTAAATGTAGTACAACGGGAAAGCATCGTTATACAGACTTTTGGGGGGCGTAATGCAATACAATAGAAAAGCGTCTTGTGTTGCATTTTAAAACGTAACTCGGATTAATAAACTGGTACTACTGTAAGACTATTTTACACTATTTATCAAATTTATTCTTTAAATCAGTCAAAACAAACAAATCTAGCATTTAAACCTAAAATACAGCAAGTGATAAATCACAGTTTAAAATTGTCCCTGCCTTTTTATTCGGCTTACCCGGATGTTGAAAGTTGAAACGCATTACTTGTCTAGTAACAGTTATTTCCGTACTGTGGTGTAGACTACGGCTATGAATGGAATAGTGACGTGTTACATGTATAGAACTACAGAGTTCATTAACGGAGTGAGGCGGACTTCAACTTTACATTAGAAACATTAATCTCCATTCATGCTTGAATAAACCTCTCAGTTAGTTCATTGAATGTAGCTTGCACAGAACGCTGAGTATTTACTTTAAGCAAAGCTTCTACAGTTTGGATTCATATCAATCCTCTTATCCTTCAGGAATGAAACATATTGGGTATATTTCCTCTTTTTTAAAACATTAGTTTAACGTTTAACGGTTATTTTATATACTTAAATATACCTTTAGTGGTTCTACTCTGTCTGAATACAAAATGTGCTTTGGTTAAAACATTATTTTTCGAATTGAATTAAAATTGAAGTTGCACGATCATTATATGAAATAATATTTAAGACATTGATAAGGAAATGTCAGGCTTTTTAGGCTGACCTTACAGTTTTAATTGAACCTAAAATAAAACAATTGAAAAGGAAAGGAAAGTTTTAAATCTAAACTATACAACCAGTGATTACTTTAGTTATTTAATTTGTATAAATGTGCTTGTTTAGTCATTTCCTAAAGAGGAAAGGAATACTATAGGATTACAGTAGCCACTTAAATACTGCTAAATTTAAATCAATCACTACTGCTTTAAAATAATTATATTAAAAATTCAAATAGAAGCTTAAACATTACTTCTAGTAAAATATGTGCCGTAAGGTTTTGGTACAAAGAAAATACTCTTTCATACGAAATAATGGAAATGAAATATGAGAGTGGTTGTTACAGCATTTTCCTTTACATATTGTTACAAAATAACATAATGTTACAAATAACATTTCAGCCGGGTCATTAAATGAAATTGTAATTATATTGAAAATATATAGGAAATCCAACTGCTCCTCGATTTCAACTGCACTAAGAATCAACTGCGATATAGCCCAACTAGGCTACCTACTAAAAACGTAGTGTTTTTTCAGGAGGATGTTTCTTAAATGAATGGTGTAGTGGGCAGAACTAAAGGCACAGCGTCATTTCTTTTGATGTATTTTATTTATAGTAGATCCAAACTCTTTATTTCGTATGTAAAACTCAAGCGACATAATTAATTATTCATTCTATTTACTACAAAGTGACTCCAAACAACTTTAATTAGTTGGGACTATTTTGAAAACAGTACAATTTAACTTTCGCCATAAGTATATGGAAGTGAATAATTTACATGTGCCCTTTTCAAGTTTTTCCTTTGGACGTTCAAAATTGACTAATGGCAGGCTGCATAAGTGTGAAGTTTCTTATAGCAATTAAAGTTGGATATGACATGAGAGCAATGATTACGTGTTCAGAGTTGGCAAGACTGACAGTGGTCTCAGAGCGAGGGTTGTGACACAGTTGCAGCAATCAAGTCCAACACCGTGAAATTGCATTCTTTTCTCACTCGTACTTACTTTACAGAGTGAAAACTACACTGATTTGCATTCTCACGATTGTTATTAACAATCCTAAAACTATTTTAATTTAAATGCTAATTGTCACAATTGTGTTTGGTTTGTTGAGTGTACTGAAAATTAAATTATTAACTTAATTTAAGTAGTTTCCGTAAATTTCCATACGCAGCATGTTATCTTTTATCTTTTGTGAAGTACACATATTTTATTCATTTTTTTATCTAACATTTTTGTATATTTATTATTAACGTGTGTATCTTTTTATTTACATTTATACAAGCCAAAATGAAATCTGTTTCTCATTAAAAGTAAGGTAGTTTAAAAACGTCTATGAAATACCTAAACGCAATCCTTTTATTGGGATGCACTCTTACAAGTTCCATTGGAGTACAGTATTAAACTCACACACAATAAAATGTGTCATTTACATTAATGAGTTTCAAAATTAAAAAATCTCAATAGTTATGCTTAAAATAATTAAATTTCTATATAAAATTATAAAATCAACGAAACTAATATTGGATTGGGGATTTATGGATTCACGTTTAATTCGGCCATCAAAGCTTCCTGTGCAATACACAAAATAACTTAAGAGTGTATTTATGTAATTCCAGAAGCCTGAATATTTACCTCGTTGTGTTTATAAAAATACCATCTTTAAAAATATATAGCAACAGTCTACTATACAAGAAGGGTTAAATTATTGTTACCAAACAAAGTTTTAAAATGGAGGACAGGCACTAGACAGACATTCAAATCCTCAGAGAGTCAGCAATGTGTGACTGGGGTTAGTTTATACAAAAGCTTGGTTACGTACTACAACGTCCTGTGTCATGTTTCTCTCGGTTTACGATGATGAAATATCTGTGGCTGACAGATTTCACCCAACGTTTCCAAACACAGACAAATACCGCCCATGTCACAGTGCGAGTTTGTTCAGTTACACCTGACAGCTGTTTAATTAAATGGTGACTTTGATTTTATGTAGCTTTGCGTGGAGGTTTTGTACCGCGAGCTGAACTTTTGAAAGTGACAAGGAAGTTTTCTTTTAATGTCCGCAGGTAGGCTATGTACTGTACACTGATAACATTTCCAAACACAATTGGTATACTACGCTCGGTTAGTTTCGATTTTATATAACTTTCATTCTCTTAGAATGTCTGTTGCATCTAAATAAAGTGTAGATATCTATATAAATAAAATAGGACTTTTGGCTGTACATTGCAATACATCCAACGGTTTTTGGTTATTTGGTTTGTTTATACTTTTCAAAGAACGAAACTATATAGTTATGGGGTTAAGATAACACCGTTATGATAACTGTGCAATGTATATTCGACTAAAGTAGGTAAGATAAGACTCTATTAAAATTAGAAAAGGAGTAAAAACTCCATATGGGAAGTATAAGGAGATATTTTTATATGACAAGACTGGTTTCCTAGAAGGTACAATGTTTGGTGGGCGAAGGGTTTGTGTATGATGGATAGGATGTGGGTGAGAGGGGTTGACAAGGGTCTCATTAATCCTACTCTATCACTCAGTAGTCTACATTGACATCACGGGAATCCAAAATCTACGTCTTGACCCGTCTGTACCAAACCTGACAAAAGGTGCACTTTCTAAAAGTTGGACCCTGAAAAGTCCTGACAAGTGTTTCTTTCAAGTAAAAATGAATAATTTAATAATAAACCTAACAGTTGATAAACAGACTGTTTAAACAGGAAATCCAATTTTTCAACTTGAAATAAACTCAAATTATCCAATAAAAAACCTTTATAGCTGGTGAAGCCTTTCGAGAACCATGTTCTCATCTATACCACAACAACATAGGAAATCCAATGTTTGTACATTTTATAATAATCAGTGTTAAACGTATTAGTTTTATAAGACAATCAGCATTTAACTAATTTGTGATCAGTAAATTTATATTTTCAACATCCCGTATTTAAAGATACGTTCGATGTTTTAGAATACCGGTAACGTGAAGAATTTATATACCATTTTTTACTTACGATGTTGTAAAATCTAAAATATTACCAATTAATAATGTGAACTCGGTATTATTTAGTTTTTTAAGTTGTTGGACGGTTCTCCTTATGGTTTACAGGCGAGTTACATCGAACAGCGCCATTACTGAGATGTAATAACAGTATAACAGCTCTCTGCTCCACGGCAAGGCGCAACATTTCACGTTGTTACAGCAGGTAACGGGGTTTTGATGGCTATGTTTCCGTTAAATGTACGAAACAACGATATCATCAAATATTATTGTTATCGTATTTGAGTATTTAAAGGTTACGGCTTTTGTTTTGCTTAATGCAATGCTATAGTTGGTGCCGAAAAGGAAGGTTTTTATATTTCGATGGGCGATGGCTCCATTTCTTTTGAATATATAAGTTTCAAAAGATACATCTGCTTTCATAGTCAGGACACATGAACTTTCACTCGTTGAAAATGGTTTTGTAGTCTTGTAAGTACATCAGTCAAAATGTTACAAAACCTGTATTAAAATGGTTCTATTTTCTTGATGCAATGGGTCCGTTTTAAACATAAAAGTTTCATTCTGGAGCCTACCGTTTTCAGGTGGTGAAGTTTAGATTTCACTGGTGCTTGAGCTTTGTCATTACTTGTACCTGAAATCAGCACTTTATTCTATGGCGTAATATACTCTCTATGAAGCGAAAGCGCACGCCTTGACGTTTTGAGTGTGTGTGGAAGTTCTTTCAATATTAGTGGTTAGGAAGAAAGGACTGGAACTGGATTAACATATTTAATGAACGACGTAACCGATTCCAAAATGGGTTGGATTAATTTAAAATTACCAGGATTGTTGTTGGTATTGTTTATTCAATTATTTAATTAGTTAAACTGTTGATCCAATATCAGCGGTTAACTTTCAATATACTATTACAAATATAATATAGTTCCAAAATTAGTAGTTAGGTGTTCAAGAAAATCACCGTCTAAGTTGAATCGAGCACCGAGCAAATATTTAATGATTACTTAACCTGAAGTGGCGGTGACAATGGGGAAGGCGGATTGTGGTGAAAGCACTTAGAGAGCAGAACGGTGAAATTCAGCGTAATCTGTATTTACCACACTAACTTGAGGCACATGTTTGCCGATTCCAAATCTGTTTTATATCAACCAGACACACTAACTGAAGAATATATATAACACAAATACTGTACAAACTATCATCAGTGTAAAAATACTAATGCCCATGCCATGCAGAGAATACGTTTCAGTCACTTAAGATGTTACTAATCTAACCTCTCAATAATGTTACGCATTATTTTCAACGTGTATTGGATCTGATGCACTTAAGTTTTGTGTTGAAATTAAACATGTTTTGTATTTGTATTTACTGATACATTTTTTATTGTGCAAATAAGTTTATTATCTTGCCGACGTTTCCAACGGAAGCCCCCATCAAATGGTATGTTTTCCTGTGACAAAACATACTTATAATGGAAACCTAAGACAGCCTTTAAAATCAGAGGAATGCAGCCTCTGTTAGTCCCTTAATCTGATTTTAAATATTATTATATTATTTCTATTAATTATTCATCACTGTGATTGATTGCCAATGACGTTAGTCTACTTGTATGATGTTCAGTAGTCCGGAGACCTAGCCAGTAGTTTGATCCTGTAGTATGTGATCATGCGGAGTCATGCCCTCAAACGACGTAACATGTCACAGTTATCTATCGTGAACTCTCAACATGTTTATTTCTAGTTTTCAAGGTAAAATATATTGTGTAATTTATCGTAACAAAACTAAAAATTACAAGTTTTTATCTCATTTACTTTATCGGAAACTTTAGGAAGATAACAAATAAAAACATTACGATCTTTAGCAGATTTACATAGGACATAGAGTTATTTATTTCTATTGCCACATAGAACGGAACGTCGTAGATCATTGTTATATTATTGACTTTCTTATAATCAGCTGCTATTATGTTATATTTGTTTATTAATGTTGTACAAATACAATTATGTTATAAGAGGAATAAAATGAAGTTTAGTAATTAATTATTCACTTTTTTACAGTAGTTTCCATGGAGGCCTAGCCAGTAGTTTCCGTTTTTTTTTAATATTGTGAGCGTAAGGCTACAGACTGCCCGTAAATATTTCTTTTAAAAGAGAAAGAACACATATCAAAGTAATGCATTTAAATCACACAGTACAAGACGTAATGGTAATTCAAAATTGAGACACAAGGGCAGAAATCTGAGTTAAGACTGGCTGTCATTTCGTACAGGGTTGTCGTAAAACTGCTAACACTCAAGCCATTAGTCTCTTCTGTTGTCAAGAAGAGGCAAAGAGTAATCTATCCTTTAACGGGGACAATTTGAAGTGATCTTTCAATCGCCTTATCTGGAAAAGGGAAGATATTTCTTAGCGTGTCACTTTACTTTTGTCATATGAATAATTAGTATTGTTACTATTGTATTTGTTTGAAAAATATGTTTAGTTGTAAGTTTACTAAGACGAGTTCACATGAAAGAAATTGTCTTAACACTACTAAAATCTGTGGCTCGAGGTTAGAAGCTCCTGTTTAGGGAATTAAACATGAACTCTTTGGCAGAAACACGGGTTTGTACGAGTAGATTGTTTTAGAACACTAGAAGAAATAGATGATTATAATATGATTAGCCACACTGCTAGGTATAAACGAAATATTTATTTTCAAAACTAGACTTCTTTGGGAACACTGTGTATTTCTAAATGAAGTGGGTCAGTTTTTGGCAGGTAGGCCTACACTGAAAGCAAGTTGTACTTGTGTTTCTATTGTTCGTTTGTAAGCTGGAGTGTGTGTTTTATTGTGTTGTAGGCTGGGGAAGTTGCACAAAGCCTCAAGATATGTGACTCTCATTGTAGGTGACATTAATGTGAACCTGCCAGGCATACTGCGACCTGGACCATCTGTTATACGCAAACACCGTCTAAACCACACATTTCAGATATAATCCGTGTATTTTTCTTCAAAGAGTTGTTACCATATTATAAAGGTAACGTCACCTTTTTTATAAAAAGAATATTAATTTCCAAAAACGTAACAAAACAAATATTAAAAACAATATTGACCACGAGTTCCAACGCAATAATCTCATAATAGTGAGCAAACAGTTTGAAAAAATGTTTATATAGCATTCAATGTAAACTTAGCATTTTTAACAATACATTACATTACAATTTTTTAAACTTAAATGTTTTATTACATATCGTTGATTAGTTTACGGTATATATACTGGCATAGGTATCACGATATATCAAATCGTAGTACTAAAATAACATACAGAACTATTATAGTATGGGAACCAATAATTCAGTTAGATAATTCATAGATTAAGTCACATTTCAGAAACCAACCAATACAATAATTAACAAGAACTACGCAGACACTCAATAAGTAAGTGATAAAATGTAGAATTTTATTTATTTTCTCTTAATGATTTAGCACGGAAGCTAGATTGATGTTTAATACTACGATAAGCTGTATTGATGAATGACTTATCTGGATCCCGGCTTATCCTGTCAAATAAACTCTCTGTTTTTCCTGACTAGTTCTGTCAACGTTCTAGTAATGATACCAAGCTAGAGAACATTAACAAAGTAACACATGACCCGAGAATATAGTTTTTACATAAATAGTGTATTGTAAGTAAAATACAAATTCAAAGTCTATATTATTGAGAAAAAGGTCATATCTTTAGGGATTAAACAATAAAATAGATTTAGACAATGATTTTGTTAGAATTAAAAATTAAAATTTTTGTATTGTGTATAATATAATTAGTTGAGAAGAAAGATTCGGATGGACTTTTAAACACGACACATTTCAACAATAGAAATACGATTTTTGATTATATTGCCAAAATTAAGAAAATCTAGTTGTATAGTATCACCCAGTCTTAAACATAGGTCTTCCACTAGAACATATGATATAATAATTTACTTATAATTTGAATTAGCTTTGTTTACATTTTTAAGGTTAACATAATTTTGTATTAGAAGCTGACACCCGAAGATGAAGTTACCTTCGAAACCGGTCGTGTGGAATGAAAGATGTTAAATCCAAGGGTACTTTGTTGTTCTTTTCTACTCACTCAAATATAATTAGAATATCAATTAACAATGAACAACGCATTTTGAAACTAGTTATTCCGGTTTACACCGTCAAACTTCATAATTAGGTTAAGATATTCCGTCACTCGCTGTGGAGTACCATCTTCCAGTCATAATATTTGTATTATTCAGGTTTGTATTTTGTAACATGTAGTCTAATCATACTTCAACTCAAGATCAATGTAAAGGACTGCAGGGAAATTGATAGTGAGGACACGACAGTTAACTACAGGTTCCAACTGAGGTCCTTACTCTAAATACAGACTAAGCTAATTGAGTCTGGCGTAAACTTTACATTTGGCAACATTAATCTCCCTTTCAACTCGTGGTGTAAAGCTCTTAGTTGAATTGTGGAATAAACCTTGTGTGCATGAGTCTAACTGTAAGAAATATAGCTTTGCTTTACTTTTGCCACTTTGCTTTAAGACGAAAACTCTTTAAGGGTATTTTAAGTTGAATACGGAATGATGGTGAGCGTGAAAAAATGAATGAATCATGGCTTTATTAGGCGAGGTTAGGACTAGCTAATCATCTCTTACACTTAACCTGCATGAAAATAATCAAAATGTTAACAAAATCGTAATTATTACTTCAAATTTAAATAAATAAAGCATATATCTTTAAATTTAAATGAAACATTTAATTTAAATAGTACTATAATGATACTTTTCAATGATGACTTTACTTGTATTAGGCCTATCCTCTTGTGATTTACAAAAACATAAGACGATTTCTCTACAATTACTCGTCCAATCAAACAGCCATTCCTACGTCACTCGCAGTTCCAGATCACCGTCTGCGCCCACAAACCCCGCCGAAGGAGGCTCCTGACTTCCATTCTGAAGCGGGCGCGCTTACCGATACTTCTAATGCTGTCCGGGAGCGAATTCCAGAAGCGGCATGCAGTGACTGTGAAAGATTTATTGTAGACAGCAGTGCAGTGTGAGGGGACAGACAATAGGGATTCCCCTCTACGGGTCTCCCTAGCACTGATCTCAGAAATGAACTCGAAACGACAGGACAAATAGAGAGGCTCCTTTGTATTAACTAAAGAATGCAACAACTGGATTTTATGTAGCTTGCAAAGTTCATTCAACTTCAAGATAGCGAGTTCGGAGTAAAATTGAGTAACATGAATATCCCAACGAAGTTAAAAAATAAAACGAATGCAATAGTTTTGGCCTCGTTTGTTCGACAGCTCAACAGTCATGTTATTTAATACTACGTCACAGTAATTGAAATGGGGAAACATTAGAGTCTTTACCAGCATCACTCTGACATCAAATGACAGGAGGTGAGCAAATGGTTTCAACCTATGAATACCGGCAGAGACACTATTGCATGTTTGAATCACCTGGTCCCCCCAGCCTAAGTTTCTGTTCATAATAAGGTCAGTATGACAAGTCCACGTTGTTGAGTTTGAGTTTGGGTGCAGTATTGAAGTAGATTTTGTTGAGAAGCTTGTTGTAACCAATAACATTAGTCTGGGTCTGTGATTCATTGGGTTTTAATCCATGACGATGCGCCCAGATAGGTTAGTTATCGCCTGAATGTATGTTAAGTCAACAGTATTAATTTTGTCATGTTATTGGGCAAAAAATGACGGTAAATCTGCAAATCTCCAGTGTGATGAGTTTTTCAATGGATGATGAGATGTAGTCTTGTTACAGACTAGGCCGACGGTTCCCTAGATTGAATCATTAATTAATAACCCAACGACCAATGAAGAGTGGACCAACGGCTTAACGTGACTTCCGAACCACGGGGAGAGGCCGTCGTGAAAGGATGTCACTGAGCCCGGAAATCGAACCCGGGTCGATTTGTTGTGGGAGCTTAGATGTTAGATGTTAGATTGAGGGATCAAGTGGTCAGGACTGGTTACCCTTATGCACGTCGCTTCGTCTGTTGGGCATATTGCGCCACCACCGGAATGAAAGGAAGTCTGATTTAGGAGAGGAATGGGCTGGGCTCGGCTGACCAGACAATCATGAGTAGGTGCGACAAGCAAGCCCGCTGACAACCACTTAGGGGACTCCTAACCGCCAAGACATGGAGAGCCTTGCCAACACTCGGGGACCGTTCCTCCCAAGATTATGGCAAGCCTCCTGAAGTCGTGGTCTACCCTGCTGCCGCATCCCCTAAAAATGATATCTGATCCAACCTCCCTTGGTGGGGAACGGAGCAGTTCAACATCTGGACAACTACAAAGCTGCCCAGTATTTTGTGAACAACTTTTGATGTACCCCAGTAAGTAATCTGAGCAGGTACAACCAGACAGATACTGACTGGGGATGCGGTTTAACAATGATAATAATACAATATAGCCAACACGTAGCCGCAAGCTCTGACGTG
Organism: Matsumurasca onukii; assembly: GCA_018831715.1. Lineage (NCBI taxonomy): Eukaryota > Metazoa > Arthropoda > Insecta > Hemiptera > Cicadellidae > Matsumurasca > Matsumurasca onukii. The sequence continues at coordinate 53,775,256 of CM032059.1, read as the reverse complement.
AACCCAAACGAATTTATATATTACGGGTGGGGATGCATTACTCAAAAGAAGTTTTATAGTCAGTTATAATATGATTTTTGATTGAACTTAAAAAACTTCTGCCGAGGCCACACAACTCACTGTGAATCCTCTTAGCGAATTTTGTAATGTAATGGGGTGTAATTTACACTGGCAGCCTGTTGGTAAAAGTTGTTCTATGCTTTAAAACAAAATGGATTATTAGATTTCAATAAAACGTTCTTTGATGCAAAAAATAAATATAAATATTTTACTATTATAAAGTATTAAATACTAAACAATATAAATTATTATTTATTGATATACATTTTTGTTTTAATGTGAAAGAAATATGAATAGTTTGATAACTATCAAGAATTGCAGAAAAGTGACAGACATACCGAGAAATTCATAGCCACCTTTGTGTAGTGTACTAGTTATGAAACATTATTCTGTGTTACGTTGGTTTTACTGACAACGTCGCCTCACAGTGAGAACGAGTCTACTGACAACTGCACACAGAACTCAGCCATCAAGACCAGGCACCGTGAATTGAACATTCTTCTCCCTTTTAACCTGATTTTATTGAGTGAAAAGGAAGGCTTGGTAGTTTAAGCGTAAAGTTTTGAAAGCTCACCAAGAAATGCTGTTCGGTTATACATAAACAAGCTGTAACTATTTATTGCAAAATGTACATGAAGTTGATAATGAAATAATAATAACGTTAGTGCCAATTTTGGTTCAAGTAGGTCCCCAACATAGAATTAGTACAACCATACTAAATTCCAACTCAAGGTTATACACCATTATACATAATATTTAACCACACATTTTCGAAATGTTACGATATTCACAATACCTGCTCTGTTTTGATTTTCTAACAAATTAGTATACCTCCTCCAGGTTCAGTCCAATATTCTTACAGCTTTTTACATCTATACTTAGAACTATGCAATACTTGGACAATTTCTCTAATAAAACCACGCCATTACTTGATTAAGTACTGTAGAATTTCAATACTTTCAAACTCATTAGTTGTTAAGGTTAATTTAATATAGGTATATAGAGTATAAACGTATAGATTGGTCTTGAATTGATGTTTGCAGCTTGATGGCACATACGTATTGCTCCTTGCTGTAATGTATTGGTGAACTGGATCAATGAGCATGAAGATGACAGCCTCCTTTGATCTCACACTTAAGAGCTAAGTGCCATTGTTTTGATCCTGAAACAACTCAAATATCAACGGTCATACGATATTGATAAATAAAAAGCTAAAATTAGTAGATACATCATTTAATACTTTATAAAGTAAAGAAATGGCTGTTTACCAAAGATGACATGAGAGGTTTGTTGTTAGTGTTTGCCTAAATATTATTACGATATCAGTAGGCCTTAGCCTTTGTAATTTTTTTGGATGGGGTGAGTTTGGGGGGAGAGAAGGGCCGGTCGGTTGCAACTTCCGCTTTCTGTGTGCCCTTCCTATAGGCTTCCCACCATCTTCTTTTAAAACTATGTAGTCTTTGTAGCGTTTGTGACTATTATTGAGATAACTGTCATGGAGACTGCTTTATCAGATCACTATGGTCAGTTAGTTTCCAGTGTAATCTAACAGCAGAGAGATTATTACCTACTAAAAGTATACTAAGACGTAAAGTTTATCCTGAAAACGTGAACCTTTAAAATCTCAACTACAGAATGAATCCTGGGACAATGTTTTAAATGATAATAAATACTGTGATGAAGCTTTTTCTCACTATTTAAATACATTCATTTATCATTTTGAAAATAGTTGTCCTTTAAAGTTGTGCAAGCAAGTATTAAAAAAGAAGAATATTTCTTGGATTACAAAAGGAATTTTAGTGTCCAGAAAACATAAAAAATGTACGTAATCATATTTATCTAATAGAACACAGCAAGTTGAAGTCAGTGGTATTCTTTCAAGCTCAGTCTCTTTGAGATTTGGTGTGCCTCAACGATCAATACTAGGACCAATACTATTTCTAATTTATATAAATGACGTAGACAAGTTTATGAATCCTGAGAGTACTATTTTATATGCTGATGATACTTCCTCACATTGAATAACAATAATATCAAAGATTTAGAAATAGCATGCTTTGAACAGTTGAATAATTGTGTCCAGTATTTTGATGAATTATATTTAAAACTAGTATATTAAAGTCAAATTACCTACATTATAGACTAATCATCGGTTTGATAATATCAATAATAACAGCCCCTGATAATGATAAACGACGGAATTTTTGAAGAGTTGACTACTGTAAAATTTTTGAATCCATATAGATAAAGATTTTGAGCTCTCAGGTTGAGAGTGTGCACTAAAGTTGCATCTGGAATTTTTCTTCTAGAAATTTATCCGATTATTGTAAAACTAGTATTTTGAGAACGGGTTATTTCGGTTTAATCCATCAGCATTTAAATTATGGAATTGCTTTATGGGGAGCGTGTTCTAAAACAGAGGTTTATGCGCCTTTTATACTTCAGAAAAAGGCTGTACGAATCGTATCTCAAGCTAGATTTTGGAGAACCTTGTAGAGAAATTTTAAAATACTTAACATATTAACACTACCTTGTATGTATTTTTGAATCAGTTGTTCTATTCTGACTAAATGTAATTTAGAAACTGGAGCTAACTTTTCATGTACATAATACAAGGTATTATACCATTTAGAAATAATTATCACATAGCTTGGTTTATGACCAGCCTTGTCAAGCTGGA
>CM032059.1:53759424-53772416 GCA_018831715.1 Matsumurasca onukii | reverse complement strand
AATTTCTTAATTCAATACAATCACAGGTAAAACAGTATAAAACCAGAATAGTCTCAAATATACACAAACTGTGTACAAGCAATTAACACGTAGTAAAACTGAAAGTATGTACGTTTTAAGCTTAAACAGAAAATTACAGGTGCCTTTGTTTAGTTATCTTCTTTGGACGTTCAAAATGAAAGTATGGCAGAGCTGCATAAGTGTGAAGTTTCTTCAGCATTAAAGTTGGATATGACATGAGAGCAATGATTACATGTTCAGAGTTGGCAAGACTGACAGTGGTCTCAGAGCGAGGTTTGTGACACAGTTGCAGCAATCAAGTCAACACCGTGAAATTGCATTCTTTTCTCACTCGTACTTACTTTTTACAGGTAAAACTACACTGATTTGCATTCTCACGATTGGTAACAATCCTAAAACCATTTAAATTAAATGCTAATTGTCACAATTGTGTTTGGTTTGTTGAGTGTACTGAAAATTAAATTATTAACTTAATTTTAGAAGCCGTTCCGTATTCCATACGCAGCATGTATCTTTTTTTATCTTTTGTGAGAAGTACACATTTTATTCATTTTTATCTAACATTTTTGTATATTTATTATTAACGTGTGTATCTTTTTATTTACATTTATACAAGCCAAAATGAAATCTGTTTCTCATTAAAAGTAAAATAGTTTAAAACGTCTATGAAATACCTTAACACCAATCCACAATGGGATGCCTCTTACAAGTTCCATTGGAGTACAGTATTAAACTTACACACAATAAAATGTGTCATTTACATTAATGGGTTTAAAATTTAAAATCTCAATGATTATGTTACTATAATTAAATTTCTATAAACAATCATTTCTGCCTAGCAAGAAACTAATGTTAATTGGGGACTTCCTGTAACTGTTTGAGGTTTTATTCAAGTTAAAAAATTTTGAAGTTATTTAAAATAACGAAACATGAATAATTTGACTAGTTTAACAAAACTCCACATGGAGCAGAAGTATACATTATTAGAATCGTTGTAATGTTGATTTACTCAAACAAATAAATAAGTTGATTTCAGCAATTTACTACAACAATAATTAAAAAGAGTGTATTGACTGTAATTCCAGAAGCCTGAATATTTACCTCGTTGTGTTTATAAAAAATACATAACATCTTTAAAACTACTAATGACAGTACTATACAAGAAAGGGTTAATTATTGTTACCAAACAAAGTTTAAAAATGGAGGACATGCACTAAGAGACAGACATTCAAACCCTCAGAGAGTCAGCAATGTGTGACTGGGGTTTGGATTTATACAAAAGCTTGGTTACGTACTACAACGTCCTGTGTCATGTTTCTCTCGGTTTACGATGATGAAATATCTGTGGCTGACAGATTTCACCCAACGTTTCCAAACACGAACAAATACAGCCCATGTCACAGTGCGGTTGTTCAGTTACACCTGACAGCTGTTTAATTAAATGGTGACTTTGATTTTTATGTAGCTTTGCGTGGAGGTTTTGTACCGAGTGAACTTTTGAAAGTGACAGGAAGTTTTCATTTAATGTCAGCAGGTAGGCTATGTACTGTACACTGATAACATTTCCAAACACAATTGGTATACTGAGCTCGGTTAGTTTCAATTTTATATCACTTTCATTAACTTAGAATGTCTGTTGCATCTAAATAAAGTGTAGATATCTATATAAATAAAATAGGACTTTTGGCTGTACATTGCAATACATCCAACGGTTTTTGGTTATTTGGTTTGTTTATACTTTTCAAAGAACGAAACTATATAGTTATGGGGTTAAGATAACACCGTTATGATAACTGTGCAATGTATATTTGACTAAAAAAGGTAAGTAAGCTCTATTAAAATTAGAAAGGAGTAAAAACTCCATATGGAAGTATAAGGAGATATTTTTATATGACAAGACTGGTTTCCTAGAAGGTACATGTTTGGTGGGCAGAAGGGGTTTGTGTATGATGGATAGGATGTGGGTGAGAGGGGTTTGACAAGGGTCTCATAATCCTACTCTATCACTCATGGTTACATTGACAACACGGGAGTCGAAATCGTCTTGACCGTCCTGTACCAAACCTGACAAGGTGCCAAAAGTTGGACTTAAAGATACGACAGTGTTTTAACGGTAGTGATAATCTATACTTGTGCAATTTACCACTTACATATGATCCTAACACAGCACAAACTATTAATCCTAGAAATATGAAATTTCCACATAGATGCATTTCATGGTGTAGATGCCATGGGCTGGGTTTACGAAATTCAAATTTTAAGGGAATTTATTTTTTGGACTACCTTATGATAGTCTACACGTGTAAGCCTTTACCACTTGCATCTGTAGAAGCTAAACAAGTAATCAAATCTTATATTTGAAGGAAAATCGTTAATTGTGTTAATGAAATGATTTACAACTTTTTGTGCAGTGGCACCTATCTGCAAATTTGACGTCATAGCACTTTAAAGTAAAACTTAGAAATTTTACTTTTTGCCTGTTGCACATATAAAAGGCGATTCAATAATGTATGACTACAAAACGTTTAATTTAGGTAGAACAGTGCTTGATAGTATACAAAATTATGACGATAGGCTAAAAATATATTTCAAGTACTTGTTATAGCTCGGAAAAACTATGCACTTTTAGATCGTTTTTGAGCTTTTTCTTCAATATCACGGTATGTTTTTGTAGCTCAACAGTGTAAGTCTTTAGTAATGCTTTGTTTGACAATTAATTTTTAATGATATGATTATTGTTGTATTTAAAATTGTTCAGAAGCATTTTAAATCTATCTAAAATAATACTCTTTTCAAGCAAGAAAATTACAACCACTTGACTAATTTTGGAGTTTTTCAAGAAGAATCGGCACTTTCTCGTCGCAGTACTAAAAGAGTTTGCCTCTAGGTAATAATATTGTATAATTAGTTCATAAATCTAAAATTTTTATTGAGCTAACCTAATCAAAATAAATAACATTAGCCTTTTTCACAAAAGGAAAGGCAGCTGTTCCAAACAATTTCTTTATTTACATAATTTAAAATGTCACTGATGCTAAGTGTAGATGATGGAGTAGGTGTGATTAAGTCGTGGTGTTGACTACAGACCACCTTGTAGATTGAGCTGTCAGACTTGAACTGCACTTACATTCCATCCATCACTACTCGTCACTCTGTACACAACTGATGTATACTAACCTCGGTAACTGATGCTAAGTGTAGATGATGGAGGTAGGTGTGATTAAGTCGTGGTGTTTACAGACCACCTTGTAGATTGAGCTGTCAGACTTGAACTGCACATTCCATCCATCACTACTCGTCACTCTGTACACAACTGATGTATACTAACCTCGGTAACTGATGCTAAGTGTAGATGATGGAGGTAGGTGTGATTAAGTCGTGGTGTTGACTACAGACCACCTTGTAGATTGAGCTGTCAGACTTGAACTGCACTTACATTCCATCCATCACTACTCGTCACTCTGTACACAACTGATGTATACTAACCTCGGTAACTGATGCTAAGTGTAGATGATGGAGGTAGGTGTGATTAAGTCGTGGTGTTGACTACAGACCACCTTGTAGATTGAGCTGTCAGACTTGAACTGCACTTACATTCCATCCATCACTACTCGTCACTCTGTACACAACTGATGTATACTAACCTCGGTAACTGATGCTAAGTGTAGATGATGGAGGTAGGTGTGACTTGTCGTGGTGTTGACTACAGACCACCTTGTAGATTGAGCTGTCAGACTTGAACTGCACTTACATTCCATCCATCACTACTCGTCACTCTGTACACAACTGATGTATACTAACCTCGGTAACTGATGCTAAGTGTAGATGATGGAGGTAGGTGTGATTAAGTCGTGGTGTTGACTACAGACCACCTTGTAGATTGAGCTGTCAGACTTGAACTGCACTTACATTCCATCCATCACTACTCGTCACTCTGTACACAACTGATGTATACTAACCTCGGTAACTGATGCTAAGTGTAGATGATGGAGGTAGGTGTGATTAAGTCGTGGTGTTGACTACAGACCACCTTGTAGATTGAGCTGTCAGACTTGAACTGCACTTACATTCCATCCATCACTACTCGTCACTCTGTACACAACTGATGTATACTAACCTCGGTAACTGATGCTAAGTGTAGATGATGGAGGTAGGTGTGATTAAGTCGTGGTGTTGACTACAGACCACCTTGTAGATTGAGCTGTCAGACTTGAACTGCACTTACATTCCATCCATCACTACTCGTCACTCTGTACACAACTGATGTATACTAAGCTGGGTAACTGATGCTAAGTGTAGATGATGGAAGTAGGTGTGATTAAGTCGTGGTGTTGACTACAGACTACCTTGTAGATTTAACTGTCAGACTTGAACTGCACTTACATTCCATCCATCACTACTCGTCACTCTGTACACAACTGATGTATACTAACCTCGGTAACTGATGCTAAGTGTAGATGATGGAGGTAGGTGTGACTTAAGTCGTGGTGTTGACTACAGACCACCTTGTAGATTGAGCTGTCAGACTTGAACTGCACTTACACATTCCATCACTACTCGTCACTCTGTACACAACTGATGTATACTAACCTCGGTAACTGATGCTAAGTGTAGATGATGGAAGTAGGTGTGATTAAGTCGTGGTGTTGACTACAGACCACCTTGTAGATTGAGCTGTCAGACTTGAACTGCACTTACATTCCATCCATCACTACTCGTCACTCTGTACACAACTGATGTATACTAACCTCGGTAACTGATGCTAAGTGTAGATGATGGAGTAGGTGTGACTTAAGTCGTGGTGTTGACTACAGACCACCTTGTAGATTGAGCTGTCAGACTTGAACTGCACTTACATTCCATCCATCACTACTCGTCACTCTGTACACAACTGATGTATACTAACCTCGGTAACTGATGCTAAGTGTAGATGATGGAAGTAGGTGTGATTAAGTCGTGGTGTTGACTACAGACCACCTTGTAGATTGAGCTGTCAGACTTGAACTGCACTTACATTCCATCCATCACTACTCGTCACTCTGTACACAACTGATGTATACTAACCTCGGTAACTGATGCTAAGTGTAGATGATGGAGGTAGGTGTGACTTGTCGTGGTGTTGACTACAGACCACCTTGTAGATTGAGCTGTCAGACTTGAACTGCACTTACATTCCATCCATCACTACTCGTCACTCTGTACACAACTGATGTATACTAACCTCGGTAACTGATGCTAAGTGTAGATGATGGAAGTGGTGTGACTAAGTCGTGGTGTTGACTACAGACCATCTTGTAGATTGAGCTGTCAGACTTGAACTGCACTTACATTCCATCCATCACTACTCGTCACTCTGTACACAACTGATGTATACTAACCTCGGTAACTGATGCTAAGTGTAGATGATGGAGAGGTGTGATTACTGTCGTGGTGTTGACTACAGACCACCTTGTAGATTGAGCTGTCAGACTTGAACTGCACTTACATTCCATCCATCACTACTCGTCACTCTGTACACAACTGATGTATACTAACCTCGGTAACTGATGCTAGTGTAGATGATGGAGGTAGGTGTGATTAAGTCGTGGTGTTGACTACAGACCACCTTGTAGATTGAGCTGTCAGACTTGAACTGCACTTACATTCCATCCATCACTACTCGTCACTCTGTACACAACTGATGTATACTAACCTCGGTAACTGATGCTAAGTGTAGATGATGGAGGTAGGTGTGATAAGTCGTGGTGTTGACTACAGACCATCTTGTAGATTGAGCTGTCAGACTTGAACTGCACTTACATTCCATCCATCACTACTCGTCACTCTGTACACAACTGATGTATACTAACCTCGGTAACTGATGCTAAGTGTAGATGATGGAAGTAGGTGTGATAAGTCGTGGTGTTGACTACAGACCACCTTGTAGATTGAGCTGTCAGACTTGAACTGCACTTACATTCCATCCATCACTACTCGTCACTCTGTACACAACTGATGTATATCGGTAACTGATGCTAATGTAGATGATGGAAGTATGTGATTAAGTCGGGTGTTGACTACAGACCACCTTGTTGAGCTGTCAGACTGTTCACGCTTCCATCCCTTCTTTCACCATACTCATCCTCTTACACAACGTGTAGCCACCATTTCATTTGCGCTAGGTATGGTGAGAACGAGGTGTGATTAAAAACCTGGTGTTGACCCAGACCACCTTCAGATTGAGCTGAACAGACCATCCGGGCTTCAGACCACGCCCATTCCTCCACTCACTACTCAATCATCCGGGCTGTATACCGTTTCGGTAACTTTGTTCTTTAGGCTGCATGAATAGGTAGAACAATTCGTGGTTCAAATTAGTTTGATTCGGCAAACCACTGCCAACAGTTGAGCTCTGACAGGCTTACGCCATTCCATTCTTCTACACTCACTCCGCTCACACCTGATGATGTATAACCTCGGTAACTGTGCTAATGTGATGATGGAGGTGGTGTGACTAAGTCGTGGTTTTGACTACAGCCAGTTGACTTGATCAGACTTGAACTGCACTTACATTCCATCCATCTTCCTCATCACTCTGTACACAACTGATGTACTACCTGCTCAGGTAACGATGCTAGTGTGAATGATGGAACAGGTGCCATTGGAAACTGATGACCACATATCACCTTGGAATTGAGCTGTCAGACTTGAACTGCACTTACATTCCATCCATCACTACTGTCACTCGTGCCAACTGATGTATACTAACACCTCGGTAACTTTGCTAAGTGTAGGGCTGATGGAGGTGAGGTATTAAAGTCGTGGTGTTGACTACAGAACCATCTGCGAGATTCAGCTTGTTTACTTCCGCAAATCCACTCACTTCTCATCATCACCGTCACCGTACGTGCAACTGCTGTATCAGACTTCGTAACAAATGCTAAGTGATGATGGAAGGGTGTGCTTTAATGAACGCTGACTTACAGACCTGCCGCACGTTGAGCTGTCAGACTGGACTTTCGCCCATATTCCATCCTTCACTATCGTCCTTTGTACCAACTTCTTGCTTTAACCTCAAATCGGTAACGATGCCAAGTGTAGATGATGGAACGGTGTGATTAAGTCGTGGTGTTGACACCGGGGACACCTTAAGGTTGATGACAGACTTGAACTCACGCTTACATTCCATCCATCACTACTCGTCACTCTGTACACAACTGATGTATACTAACCTCGGTAACTGATGCTAAGTGTAGATGATGGAAGTAGGTGTGATTGTCGTGGTGTTGACTACAGACCACCTTGTAGATTGAGCTGTCAGACTTGAACTGCACTTACATTCCATCCATCACTACTCGTCACTCTGTACACAACTGATGTATACTAACCTCGGTAACTGATGCTAAGTGTAGATGATGGAGGTAGGTGTGATTAAGTCGTGGTGACTACAGACCACCTTGTAGATTGAGCTGTCAGACTTGAACTGCACTTACATTCCATCCATCACTACTCGTCACTCTGTACACAACTGATATACTAACCTCGGTAACTGATGCTAAGTGTAGATGATGGAGGTAGGTGTGATTAAGTCGTGGTGTTGACTACAGACCACCTTGTAGATTGAGCTGTCAGACTTGAACTGCACTTACATTCCATCCATCACTACTCGTCACTCTGTACACAACTGATGTATACTAACCTCGGTAACTGATGCTAAGTGTAGATGATGGAGGTAGGTGTGATTAAGTCGTGGTGTTGACTACAGACCACCTTGTAGATTGAGCTGTCAGACTTGAACTGCACTTACATTCCATCCATCACTACTCGTCACTCTGTACACAACTGATGTATACTAACCTCGGTAACTGATGCTAAGTGTAGATGTGGAGTAGGTGTGACTTGTCGTGGTGTTGACTACAGACCACCTTGTAGATTGAGCTGTCAGACTTGAACTGCTACATTCCATCCATCACTACTCGTCACTCTGTACACAACTGATGTATACTAACCTCGGTAACTGATGCTAAGTGTAGATGATGGAGGTAGGTGTGACTTGTCGTGGTGTTGACTACAGACCACCTTGTAGATTGAGCTGTCAGACTTGAACTGCACTTACATTCCATCCATCCTCGTCACTCTGTACACAACTGATGTATACTAACCTCGGTAACTGATGCTAAGTGTAGATGATGGAATGAGGTGTGTTAAGTCGTGGTGTTGACTACAGACCACCTTGTAGATTGAGCTGTCAGACTTGAACTGCACTTACATTCCATCCATCACTACTCGTCACTCTGTACACAACTGATGTATACTAACCTCGGTAACTGATGCTAAGTGTAGATGATGGAGGTAGGTGTGATTAAGTCGTGGTGTTGACTACAGACCACCTTGTAGATTGAGCTGTCAGACTTGAACTGCACTTACATTCCATCCATCACTACTCGTCACTCTGTACACAACTGATGTATACTAACCTCGGTAACTGATGCTAAGTGTAGATGATGGAAGTAGGTGTGATTAAGTCGTGGTGTTGACTACAGACCACCTTGTAGATTGAGCTGTCAGACTTGAACTGCACTTACATTCCATCCATCACTACTCGTCACTCTGTACACAACTGATGTATACTAACCTCGGTAACTGATGCTAAGTGTAGATGATGGAGGTAGGTGTGATTAAGTCGTGGTGTTGACTACAGACCACCTTGTAGATTGAGCTGTCAGACTTGAACTGCACTTACATTCCATCCATCACTACTCGTCACTCTGTACACAACTGATGTATACTAACCTCGGTAACTGATGCTAAGTGTAGATGATGGGTAGGTGTGATTAAGTCGTGGTGTTGACTACAGACCACCTTGTAGATTGAGCTGTCAGACTTGAACTGCACCACATTCCATCCATCACTACTCGTCACTCTGTACACAACTGATGTATACTAACCTCGGTAACTGATGCTAAGTGTAGATGATGGGTAGGTGTGACTAAGTCGTGGTGTTGACTACAGACCACCTTGTAGATTGAGCTGTCAGACTTGAACTGCACTTACATTCCATCCATCACTACTCGTCACTCTGTACACAACTGATGTATACTAACCTCGGTAACTGATGCTAAGTGTAGATGATGGAGGTAGGTGTGATTAAGTCGTGGTGTTGACTACAGACCACCTTGTAGATTGAGCTGTCAGACTTGAACTGCACATTCCATCCATCACTACTCGTCACTCTGTACACAACTGATGTATACTAACCTCGGTAACTGATGCTAAGTGTAGATGATGGAGTAGGTGTGACTAAGTCGTGGTGTTGACTACAGACCACCTTGTAGATTGAGCTGTCAGACTTGAACTGCACTTACATTCCATCCATCACTACTCGTCACTCTGTACACAACTGATGTATACTAACCTCGGTAACTGATGCTAAGTGTAGATGATGGAGGTAGGTGTGATTAAGTCGTGGTGTTGACTACAGACCACCTTGTAGATTGAGCTGTCAGACTTGAACTGCACTTACATTCCATCCATCACTACTCGTCACTCTGTACACAACTGATGTATACTAACCTCGGTAACTGATGCTAAGTGTAGATGATGGAGGTAGGTGTGATTAAGTCGTGGTGTTGACTACAGACCACCTTGTAGATTGAGCTGTCAGACTTGAACTGCACTTACATTCCATCCATCACTACTCGTCACTCTGTACACAACTGATGTATACTAACCTCGGTAACTGATGCTAAGTGTAGATGATGGAGGTAGGTGTGATTAAGTCGTGGTGTTGACTACAGACCACCTTGTAGATTGAGCTGTCAGACTTGAACTGCACTTACATTCCATCCATCACTACTCGTCACTCTGTACACAACTGATGTATACTAACCTCGGTAACTGATGCTAAGTGTAGATGATGGAGGTAGGTGTGATTAAGTCGTGGTGTTGACTACAGACCACCTTGTAGATTGAGCTGTCAGACTTGAACTGCACTTACATTCCATCCATCACTACTCGTCACTCTGTACACAACTGATGTATACTAACCTCGGTAACTGATGCTAAGTGTAGATGATGGAGGTAGGTGTGACTTAAGTCGTGGTGTTGACTACAGACCACCTTGTAGATTGAGCTGTCAGACTTGAACTGCACTTACATTCCATCCATCACTACTCGTCACTCTGTACACAACTGATGTATACTAACCTCGGTAACTGATGCTAAGTGTAGATGATGGAGGTAGGTGTGACTAAGTCGTGGTGTTGACTACAGACCACCTTGAAGATTGAGCTGTCAGACTTGAACTGCACTTACATTCCATCCATCACTACTCGTCACTCTGTACACAACTGATGTATACTAACCTCGGTAACTGATGCTAAGTGTAGATGATGGAGGTAGGTGTGACTAAGTCGTGTGTTGACTACAGACCACCTTGTAGATTGAGCTGTCAGACTTGAACTGCACTTACATTCCATCCATCACTACTCGTCACTCTGTACACAACTGATGTATACTAACCTCGGTAACTGATGCTAAGTGTAGATGATGGAGGTGGTGTGACTAAGTCGTGGTGTTGACTACAGACCACCTTGTAGATTGAGCTGTCAGACTTGAACTGCACTTACATTCCATCCATCACTACTCGTCACTCTGTACACAACTGATGTATACTAACCTCGGTAACTGATGCTAAGTGTAGATGATGGAGGTAGGTGTGATTAAGTCGTGGTGTTGACTACAGACCACCTTGTAGATTGAGCTGTCAGACTTGAACTGCACTTACATTCCATCCATCACTACTCGTCACTCTGTACACAACTGATGTATACTAACCTCGGTAACTGATGCTAAGTGTAGATGATGGAGGTAGGTGTGACTAAGTCGTGGTGTTGACTACAGACCACCTTGTAGATTGAGCTGTCAGACTTGAACTGCACTTACATTCCATCCATCACTACTCGTCACTCTGTACACAACTGATGTATACTAACCTCGGTAACTGATGCTAAGTGTAGATGATGGAGTAGGTGTGATAAGGTCGTGGTGTTGACTACAGACCACCTTGTAGATTGCGCTGTCAGACTTGAACTGCACTTACATTCCATCCATCACTACTCGTCACTCTGTACACAACTGATGTATACTAACCTCGGTAACTGATGCTAAGTGTAGATGATGGAGTAGGTGTGATTAAGTCGTGGTGTTGACTACAGACCACCTTGATTGAGCTGTCAGACTTGAACTGCACTTACATTCCATCCATCACTACTCGTCACTCTGTACACAACTGATGTATACTAACCTCGGTAACTGATGCTAAGTGTAGATGATGGAGGTAGGTGTGATTAAGTCGTGGTGTTGACTACAGACCACCTTGTAGATTGAGCTGTCAGACTTGAACTGCACTTACATTCCATCCATCACTACTCGTCCTCTGTACACAACTGATGTATACTAACCTCGGTAACTGATGCTAAGTGTAGATGATGGAGGTAGGTGTGACTAAGTCGTGGTGTTGACTACAGACCACCTTGTAGATTGAGCTGTCAGACTTGAACTGCACTTACATTCCATCCATCACTACTCGTCACTCTGTACACAACTGATGTATACTAACCTGGGTAACTGATGCTAAGTGTAGATGATGGAGGTAGGTGTGATTAAGTCGTGGTGTTGACTACAGACCACCTTGTAGATTGAGCTGTCAGACTTGAACTGCACTTACATTCCATCCATCACTACTCGTCACTCTGTACACAACTGATGTATACTAACCTCGGTAACTGATGCTAAGTGTAGATGATGGAGGTAGGTGTGACAATCGTGGTGTTGACTACAGACCACCTTGTAGATTGAGCTGTCAGACTTGAACTGCACTTACATTCCATCCATCACTACTCGTCACTCTGTACACAACTGATGTATACTAACCTCGGTAACTGATGCTAAGTGTAGATGATGGAGGTAGGTGTGACTAAGTCGTGGTGTTGACTACAGACCACCTTGTAGATTGAGCTGTCAGACTTGAACTGCACTTACATTCCATCCATCACTACTCGTCACTCTGTACACAACTGATGTATACTAACCTCGGTAACTGATAGTGAAGTGTAGATGATGGAGGTGTGACTAAGTCGTGGTGTTGACTACAGACCACCTTGTAGATTGAGCTGTCAGACTTGAACTGCACTTACATTCCATCCATCACTACTCGTCACTCTGTACACAACTGATGTATACTAACCTCGGTAACTGATGCTAAGTGTAGATGATGGAGGTAGGTGTGACTTGTCGTGGTGTTGACTACAGACCACCTTGTAGATTGAGCTGTCAGACTTGAACTGCACTTACATTCCATCCATCACTACTCGTCACTCTGTACACAACTGATGTATACTAACCTCGGTAACTGATGCTAAGTGTAGATGATGGAGTAGGTGTGACTAAGTCGTGGTGTTGACTACAGACCACCTTGTAGATTGAGCTGTCAGACTTGAACTGCACTTACATTCCATCCATCACTACTCGTCACTCTGTACACAACTGATGTATACTAACCTCGGTAACTGATGCTAAGTGTAGATGATGGAGGTAGGTGTGACTAAGTCGTGGTGTTGACTACAGACCACCTTGTAGATTGAGCTGTCAGACTTGAACTGCACATTCCATCCATCACTACTCGTCACTCTGTACACAACTGATGTATACTAACCTCGGTAACTGATGCTAAGTGTAGATGATGGAGGTAGGTGTGACTAAGTCGTGGTGTTGACTACAGACCACCTTGTAGATTGAGCTGTCAGACTTGAACTGCACTTACATTCCATCCATCACTACTCGTCACTCTGTACACAACTGATGTATACTAACCTCGGTAACTGATGCTAAGTGTAGATGATGGAGGTAGGTGTGACTAAGTCGTGGTGTTGACTACAGACCACCTTGTAGATTGAGCTGTCAGACTTGAACTGCACTTACATTCCATCCAT